>BQNB010028826.1:0-50280 GCA_026074375.1 Tanacetum coccineum
AAGTTAGACTTTGGTTTACAAAATATAACAAATTATATTTTTACGGGCGTTTTGATATAAAACGGGATTTTTAACTCTCAATAACGAAGAAACAGAATCGAAATCGGAATATACACTTTAATAGAAAATAAGTTAATTTTAATATATATGAAATCTGGCAGATTATTAATCAAACGATTTGAGCACTTTCGAGTCCGTTTCAGCCTTCCGGCGAAACACGAAAGTTGTTAGGATTGTCAGTTTTAAAATTAAGACATAGCGGGTCAAAACTAAAGGTCAACGTAAAAGTCAACGGATATTTTAATTAATATTAATACATTATGAGTACGATTTTGAATGATAAAATAAAGTCGGTTAATATATTATTTCAATTAATAGTTTTAAGATCATTGTTTGGTCCTAAAAACGGGGAGTCTAAAAATAGTAACTTTCTGTAAATATTGAGATAAGTTAGGATTGGACGAAAAATAGTATATATACATAAAATATACTAAGGGTTAAGGTTTAAAGACGCGCAAGTGGATTTCTCATCACATGTATATATGTATGTATACATATAAAAATATGTATGATTTCGTGGTAACGATGTACGCATCGTTGGTCGTATTTATTACGTGTTATAATCGAACGACATAATTATAGGTCGTGGTCGAGATCGTTGCAGATTCAGTTGTGATTTAATTGGATTAATTGATCGTGGTCTTTAATCAATGTGAGTTCATAGCCTCGCTTTTCAATATTTTGAATGTTTTATAACCCGCGAGGGGGATACATGCTTGTCTACAAATTCTTATACTTACTCGGTTATCTTATAACAATGTGATTGTTTTAAGGGATTTTGATCAAGGTGAGTTTATAGCCCCATGTTTTACTCGTTTTACATATATTTGGGGTGAGAACATGCTTGTTTACAAATGCATTTACAGGATTGTTTACAAATTGGTTTACATACTTATTTGCATAGCTCGCTATGGGATACATTATTTGACTTCATTTTTGGTCACAAATGCATACTTTACATTTGAAATGATTTCGGATTAGCTTAGGCTGATTGAACTGATATTTATACATTACTGCCCGGGTGTTCTTGGAGGGGACACCGGTAACGGGAGTATATATATACGCATTATTTGTATCACTGCCCAAATTGGGATACATACAAGTCTACGTCACAGCGTCATGAACTGTAAATCACTTGGAGGGTGAGCGCGAATGTTATGAAATAGATCTATTCGGGTGTGGATCCCTGTTCGGGTGATTAGCGATCACTTGGTAAACGAACATTATAGATCTATTCGGGATTGACAACCCCCGTTCGGGTGATTAGCTACGTGCGCACTGAAATTTATATAGTGCAGCACGGATTTTATTATGGTGCGGGCAATGTCACGGAATTTTATAGTGTCTCAATCTTTGTTCCTAAAAGGTGTTTGCATTCTTTATAAATTTTGAATAAGATTTGTTACTTTTGATGACATAAAGTGTTATGGATTCTTTATAAATCTTGGGATAAGATTGGTATTTGATAACTTAAATGTGTTATTGCATCTTTTAAATCTTTGGGATTTTTACATAGTACTGTGATATACAGGGGATTACATTCATATTTAAAAATAATCTATGAATCACCAACTTTAATGTTGAACTTTAAGCATGTTTTTCTACAGGTGAATTAGTGCTTCGGACTATTTGGATAGTGCATTGGAGTCTTTACATTCAAGCTTTCAGTGTGATGCAATTATGGGTACAAATGTTATATTAAAAATTCAGATTTTGATTAACATCAACAAATGTTATTTCTCAGACGACATCTTGAGTTCGTTCTCTTGTATTATGGCTGTGTATTACGAAGTAAACCCATGTGGTATTCCGCTTGCGTTGTATGTGGATTTTTGGGGAGTTACATTTATATATATAGATATTATATTTATATATAATATATTATATATTAATATGTATATATATATATATATATATATATATATATATATATATATATATATATATATATATATATATATATATATATGTTATGTATTTATAATACACAAATAATCATAACCTAAGGTTTTATTGTTAAAGACTTATTATTCAAACTTAGGTAATATTCAAAATGGTGAAATAAAAATGTAAACCAAATTTGTTGGGTTTTACAACTCTTCCCCTCTAAAAAGAAATTTTCGTCCTCGAAATTGAAATAGGTAGATGAATTCAGGGTTATTCAGATCACCAAAGATGACACGATTGGTATGACAAACGATAGTGGCGCGATGTTCAGCCAACCAATCCATACCAAGAATAATATCGAAGTCACTCATTTCTAAGGGAAGCAAATTAGCAAAACGAATCTTATCATCAAAACGAAGCGGACAGTTCTGATATTTGTGGTCAGACTTTTTATAGGAGTAGATATCGATAAGGTATAATTAAGTAGCGTAAGGAAGATGCTAATGTGTTTAGTAAATGAAACAAAAACCATAGAATGTGTTGCACCCGTATCAAATAAGACAAAAACAACACGACCATTCAAGAAGAGAGTTCCCGAAATGGTACCTGAAGACTTAGCTGCCTGATCGAAAAAAATACTCGCCCCTTAGCAGCAGGTTGATTGTTGTTCCCATTTCCCCTACCACCATTTCCACCATTCTTAGGGCAATCCTGGCCATATGCCCAGTCGAACCACAAGTGAAACAAGCTTGTTAGGTTTACGAAAAAGACTAGGTCACCCCGTGTATTGTCTAGAATAGCATAGCTCGTAGTTTAATCGTTAGCGTATGACTTATGGTGTTGGGCCAGGTCTTTACCCACATGTTAGCCCACTCCATAGCCCACTTAGGGCACTTAAACTCTTGTATTTAAACACCCTTTCCAGCCATGGGAAGGGTTGGTTGTTCATTGTATTACAAACACACACTAAGTGATTTTCTCTCACTAGAACTTCCCATTTTCTCTCTCTAGAATCGGCCAACCCATCATCTCTTGATTGTGTTATGATATCCAATATACTACAATTGGTATCAGAGCACATGGGATGATTACATAGATTGTATGTGCGTTTCTCTTGGAAGATTTGATCAAAAATTTGGTTTTTGAAGGTTTATGGTTTTCTCATTGGCTTTATTTGATTCTCACGTTTGTGGTGTTAAAGTTAGTGTTTTTAGTGTAGTTTTAACCTTCTAGTACCAAGTTGTGCAAGAAAATCCAAGCTCAAACGTTCAAAAGGGTGATTTTTGGTGATTTGAAGCTTTTCTGGAAACTGCGTTTTGTCTCCCTGGAAGACGTTTCTTAGTTGCGTTTTGTCTCTGCATTTTGTCAGAGAATAGTACACTGCGGTTTGTCCTCTAGTGTGGTACAGCAGTTGCGTTTTATCAGTTGCGTTTTGGTTATTTCTTCAAGTTGCGTTTTGTATGTTGCGTTTTGTCTCAAGTTGAAGACCCTTATTGCGTTTCGACTAGGAGAAACTCTGCCCAATTAATTTCTTGATTGTGTTTTGTCTCAAGAGTTGATTGCGTTTTGCCCAAGACACATCACTGCGTTTTGTCTCCTTCTTATTGCGTTTTGTGTCATGCGTTTTGTCCCAAGTTGAAGACCCTGATTGCGTTTTGGCGGAAAGAATCTCTGGCAAAAAAATTTCTTCATTGCGTTTTGTCTTTGCTTCTTGACTGCGTTTTGTCTAGGACACCTCACTGAGTTTTGTCTAATCCTCAACATTGAGACTTGTCTGAAATTCTTGACTGAGACTTGTCTAGATTTCCTGACTGAGACTTGTGTATTGCATTTCGTAAACTTAATTAAACCAAACCAAATCACAAACAAACAACATATCACCTATATCAACAAACAATCATCACTTTTAACATACAATCACTAAAAATTGTACCGATCCAAAGTTTATCATAATACAATTAATCAAACAATCATGTCTAGTAATTCAGATAATATTCAAGCGGCCGGTTCCGAAACCCGCCCTCCTATGCTCGATAGGACTGATTACGAATCATGATCGCAACGAATCCGATTGTACTATAAAGGAAAGGAAAATAGATTGCAAATTCTTCAGTCAATTAATCAAGGACCATTTGAGCTTGGAACCACAAGGAATACACTTGGAACTACCCCTGATAGAGGTGTTCTACTTGGACCAGAAAGGCCTTGTACCTATAAGGATCTAAGTGACACGGAGAAGAAGCGATACGATGCAGATGTCCGTACAACCAATATTGTGCTTCAAGGATTACCCAAATATATCTACAAGCTCATCAATCACAACATTGAAGCAAAAGCAATTTGGGACAACGTCAAAATGCTTCTTGAAGGTTCTGAGCTCACCAAAGAAGACAGAGAATCACAGTTGTATGATGAGTTTGAGCGGATCAAGATGCTTCCAGGTGAAAACATCAATGAGTACTATGTTCGATTTCACAAGCTGGTCAACGTCATGAGGAATATCATAATGACAATGCCTAACATTCAGCTGAACTACAAGTTTGTGAACAACATGTCACCTAAATGGGATAGGTTTGTGACAGCCGTTAAACTCAACAAAGGTCTGAAAGAGACAAATCACGAACAGCTGTATGTATATTTAAAACAACATGAGAAGCATGCTGCACAAGATCGACTGATTATTGAAAGAATCACTCCTGCTACTAATGATCAACTTGCATTTGTTTCAACTGTCCAACCTCATGCCCAATCATCACATGTCCAGTCTCATCAATATCCTTCTTCATCAACAAACCCTCAATCACTACAATATCCATAATTCCCTGAAACATCACAAATTGATTCCGGATACACCCAAACTGATGAAATACTTGACAACCTAACCAAACAAATGGCACTTCTTGCCCAATCATTCAGAGCTACACTTCCTCAAACGAACAATCAACTTTGAACCTCTTCTAACACCCGAAATCAAGCAACCATTCAAGATGGTCGGGTTGTCATTCAGAATGTTCAAGGGCGACAGAATCAGAGGTATTTTGCTCAGGGAAATGGTGCTGCAGGCAATGGGGGCGCACAGAATAGAGCTGGGAATGCCAATGCAGGTCAAGGAAAACCGGTCAAGTGTTATAATTGTAATGGGATTGGACATATTGCACGGAACTGTACTCAGCCGAAGCGTCCACAGGCAGATGAATGTGACGCTTTTGATTCAGATGTTGATGATGAACCGACTGCTCAGTCTATATTCATGGCCAATTTGTCCTTAGCCGGGTCAGCAAATCCACAAGCTGGTCCATCTAATGCATCAATCTTATCTGAGGTACATATTCTGGAAAATGCTATTGATCATAGTGTTACTAATCAGGACGAACATGAGATTCATAATGAAGTACAACAGGCAAATGTTATTGACTCAACTAGTGTCGATATGGGTAACAGTAATGTTATTCCATATGAACAATATTTGTTGGTCGATAATATTTCTGTTGTACCAAGTTGTGCATCTTCCACTCTAAATGATGTATGTGTGTCGTCTGATAATTATGCGTTCGTTCCTCATGACCCAATAGCCACTGAACTTAAGATCTACAAGGAACAAGTTGCCATTTATGAGCAACGTGCTAAGTTTGAATTGACTGAACGTGAACAGCGAATGGATGATCAAATGCGTATGCTTATTCAAAATCGTAATAAAACGGAAGAAAATCTTAAAAAGGAACTTCATTCTGTCAAGTTGCAACTTAATTCAACTATGGAAAACAACAAGATATTTGAAGAAACTGTAACGACTTTGAAACATGAGTTTAAACAGAAAGAGTCCAAATTCCTGACTGATTTTTCCAATCTGAAACACCTTAACGATAAACTTGAGAATAAGCTTCACTCACAAGATCAATCCATTCAAACTGTCCATATGATGTTAAATCCTGCTCAGGTGTATGACCAAAGGACTAAAACTGCGCTAGGTGCCCAGAACCCTTTTCACCTCAGACAGGCCAAAAAGGCCCAACCGGCACTGTATGATGGTGAAGAACTTCTTAAGACTCATCATGTGCCTGCATGGCTTCAATCCACAGGATTCCTTCAATTGCTTCTTTATAAACTTTTGGTTAAAAGAAGAAAAGGAAAGCATTCGAAAATAACATAACTTGGCTTCATTTCATAGTGATGTCGGTGGAGTCTGGGCTTGATGGTTCGGCACATTACATTTCAACTCAGAGGGTCTTTGGTCATTTGTGTTGTGTTCTGGTGGTTGTAGTGACTGAGTGCACTATTAGTGGTATAAATATCCTGATGAGAGAGCGATTCTTCAGAACTTGGTTCTGGAATTGGAATTCCAATGTAAGGTTCATTATCAATCTGTGCAACATTCTATATATGATCTGCCTTCTGTCAGTACCGCGGAGGATTGGACGTGAGATGGTGATTACTTGTGGGTGTTTTGAAGTGACTTGGGGTTGGGTAACATCTTGATCATCGAAAGGTTGAGGATGGTGTACCGGTTCTTATTGAATTTGCACAGAAGATACGGAGGCAGCATAATATTCAGGTTTTCATATGGAAGGTTCATACGATTGTCAAGCCACAACGGCAAATCAAGCTACATTTTCTGCTATTGTTAAGGGTGTGTAGTATGTGTTTATCTGGTTTAGAACTGGGAAGTAAGGTGAATTGGTGGTATAAGAGTTGTTGTTTGATGGTGAGTAAGATGGTTATACAAATGGATTTTACAAAATCTGAAAACATATATTGAGTATAATACCAGTTATTTGGGGTTGTTTACAAATTAAGACTGACCGTAGTAAATAAAAAATTTTATGATCAGTAGTAATATTTTCGCTTACGATAATTATGACAGTGTAATGTTTCACACGGTTTATGTCAATGTAATGTTTCGCACGGTTTATGTAAATTGGACAGAGTTTTGTTTTGTTCAAATACGTATTTCGCACGGTTTGTTACACAACCTGTTTCGCACACCTATTACACTAAATAAATCGCATACATGTTCCTAAACATATTTCGCACAACATATTTCACACACTTGGAAAAAATTGAATAGAGTTTTGTTTCGCAAGAACACTGGTATGTGCTAAAACACACATCATTTGTACTCCGGAAAATGCTAATAAACGGACTAAAACACTAAAATATGGATAAATATGTTGCAAATATGTTTGTATTGTGTTTTTATGTCTTACAGGTACAAAGGATTGAAAACAAAGCAAAAACGGTAATTTTCGGGTGACTTTCGATGACGTTTTCACGTTTATCGAGGTCGAAACGAAGTCGTTAATGTTCCTCGATCACACCATTGGAAAGAGCACGATATTACGAGTCCATCGTTACGGCCTTTCATATGTGACACCTTTTATTTTGAAATACTTTTTGTCCTGTTTGAACCTTAATACTAGTATATATTGAACCTGGTCAAAAAGAGGGTGTATTTAGTATAATTTGGTGAAATATAAATGAGACACTGCTAGGCCTGTTGGTTTCTTTGTATAGGTTATCATCTTAACCAAAGAGGTCGTGGGTTCGATGCTGGAGGTGTTTATCCCTTCCATGCCAGTCAGCTGCCACGGTCAGCTGACGCGTCTGTCGGCACCAACGTGGCTTGCCACATGGCGGACCCAGACCCGACGCCGGATCTTGACCCGACCAGAGACCCGACTGTCACCGGCAAGACCCGACCATGAACCACCGGTTGACTGGCTGTTTAACCACGGTGATCGGTGTCCCGGCGGTGATCCGCCGCGTTGACCGGTGGTCCCCCCTTCCTCCCCGACCCCCCCGGACGGTGGATCCGCCACCGTTTGATCGGTGTCGACGGTGGTCCTCGTAGTTGGACCGTCAGTTGGCCTACCCGTCCTGTTGACTGTTCCGTTGACCATGTTGTACGTGGTGGCTCTGGTGACGGCTGGGCAAGCCAAGTGCACCCACTCAGGTGGTGACTCGTGGCAAACTATTGACTTGGTTCGAGTGGTTGCAGGTACAGTGTTACTGTTAATTCGATTGGCAAGTCGAGGTACCGTTTCATAGAAGGGGGCAGGGGAAATGTCAGGTGGCAGCGTACGAGGTTGAGGGGTTGGACATAAGAGCATGACACGTGTCCTCAAACGGTGGTCGTGGGATGCCACGCGTGGTGTCTGCTCGAGGTTGTCGTGTGGATGATCCGAGGCAATAATGAGGCGGTTGGTGGAGAGCAAAAGACTTATATTCCTCATTATCTTGCAATTTGAGTGGTGGATGATACTAAAAGGACGCAAAAAAACCCCTCCCCACTGTGATGGCTATAAAACATCAGATCGCGGTAGTTGCTTCATTTGTGATTGTTGTGTTAGCAAATGTTAGGATTTTAAGTTCAATTAGAGTAGTTTAATTTTGGAGTTAGTATAGATTAGCTTTTTGTATAGTTTATTGTAAAAGCTTTTTTAGTTTATTCTCAACTTATTGTCAATGGCTATTATAGTTTAATGAAGATGCTTTTTGGTATAAGGCTTGGTGTTACTTTAGTTAATTTCGTATGCTTATTTTCTTATCTTCTCATTCTTTTCTTTTGTTTATTTTTCATTATATGCTATGCCTATAGCTTATTTTTGGATCCACATCTCTCTTAAGCTTATATGTCAAATAAGATAATTCCCTTAGCTTATTAGACTTGACTTTTTTTTAAATTGTTTTCGATTTAAAGCTTTCGGGAGTGAGCTGATTTTAGATTATTTTCGATGGCTTATTTTTTATTCAGCTTATTTTGTTCTTTATATAGATCATATTTCCTTATCATACCCGGATCGGGGTCTCTTGATTTGTACACCTTAGTTCGGGTGGATTAGATCTAAAAATAATAGGACTAGATCTTATATTTTTTAGCTTATTTTAGCATTATAAGTTTGTTACTTTTTATTCTTAGCTTTTTTTTTCTCTTTATTAAATCTTTATTATCCCAGCCAAGTTCACTTTGATTTGAACATCTTAAATTTTCTAAACTTCTATAAGATATCAACATATCTTCTAATTATATAAGATATACAGAGAATAAGTCCATACATATCACCAAACGCGTTTAACTCTTCATTAGTCCTAATCTTCATGCAGCAGTGTTAAGTTCTCTTCAGCAGTATTAAGTTAGTACTGGCAGTACTAACTTTTACACTAGCAATACTAATCATTTAGTACTGGTAGTTATAATCTGAGCAGTACAAACTTTTAAGCTTGACAGTACTAAGTGTAAAGACTTTTAATTCCTAACAATCCTCCCCTAAACTTGATATTCATCTTGTTAATCATTAAGTTTCTTCAAATTAAATCATCTGTGCTGAGAAGATGCTTCCAAACATCTTATTTTCTTGGTCTTTCTACTTGTATGAAGATTTTCCTTAAAAGCTCATTTGCCATCTCTGAAGATTGATCCACTTGAAGCTTGTTAGCCAACATCACAGTCATAAGCCCTCTTGTCAGTGGATAATCTTTCTCAACCAACATGAAGATATCATGTCCTCTGTCTATAGATACATGGTGAATACCACATGTATCATATAACCTCCATGTCAATGGATCATGCATATATCTTTGAAGCTTCCATAGAATGTCATCAACATCAGGTTCAAACAACCTCTTCAATTCAACCCATAATGTTCTTTCTTTGTCATCAGTAGGATCTGTTGAACTAAATCTTCTTTAACCAAACTCTATAGCTTATCCAGATCATCTCTATCAAATTTCTTTAAGATATCATCAAAAGTCTGATAAGCTTCTGTATGATCACCAACCCTGATTATCCTCTAATATTTTCTAGAGTCTTCAATGTAAACCTCCCAGTCTATGATTGGATATTTGACCTGTAAAGCTTCAACATAGATTTCTTCCACTGGAACTATCATCATCAATTTCTATAGATCTTCTTCTGATAACTCCTTTTCTTTTTCTGCTGATTATTCTTCACCTGAACCTGAAGCTTCTTTAATTTTTTGTCTTTTAGCAGTCTCTTCAAAAACTTTTGGACCTGCTCTTTTCAGTCTCTGAACCTCTAACTCAGAATCCATAGGCACAAAAGATTGAACTCTCCTCATAGTAGCTTCAAAAATTTCTTTAACCTGCTCAAAGGAAAGTGACTTCAATTGCTTGATAGAGTAACCTCCTTCTTGGTTCTTGATGTAAGTTGACATGTAAGCCTTTTGTTGAGCAGGAGTCATTGGCTTGTTTCTCTTAGCTTCAGCTCTTTGTTGAGCAAAGAACTTCTTTCTTTGATTGACAAGTTCCACAAGCTTCATAGGTAAATCTTCTTCACTATACTTTTCACCTGCTTGTAACTGTTGAACCAAATCTTCATCTGCTGCAACTC
This sequence comes from Tanacetum coccineum, assembly GCA_026074375.1. Classification (NCBI taxonomy): domain Eukaryota; kingdom Viridiplantae; phylum Streptophyta; class Magnoliopsida; order Asterales; family Asteraceae; genus Tanacetum; species Tanacetum coccineum. The sequence goes on from BQNB010028826.1 coordinate 10,295, forward strand.
TAGCCAATATATCATCCCATTCAGCATCTGTAAAACCCTGAGCTGCTTGATGTACTTGAGCCATTCTCTGTCTTTCTGATGCATCAATCTCTTCTTGCAGTCTTTGAGCTACTTCTGCATCCCTGGCAATTCTCTGACTTTCTTCTTCATCAAGCTGTTCTTGCAATCTTATGGCTGCTTCATAGCCAGCTATCTCTTGTCTTTGTTTCAACTTTGTAGTGGCTTGTTCAGGCTCAGATTCTGTCATAATAGCTTTACCTTTGTCTTTAGATGCACTTGGTGAAGGAATACTTCCTTGATCCATACCAGCAGTACTAACTGGCATTGAAGCACCAGCAGTACTAACTGATTCTTCAGCAGTACTAATTCCACCACTGCCAGTACTAACTGTCCTTCTTCTTCTAGAATAAGTATGAACTCTAGCTACATCTGCAAGTATCTTAGCTGCACTAAACACTCCTAACTGATCTTCAGGTTGACTTCCTTGACTATGTGCCTCTCCATGAGCACTAACCTGTGTATTAGTCTCATCTTCAAACCTTCCCTGATCCTCAGCATCAATTTGAACCAGAGAAACCCATGCATCCTGATCAATGTCTTCTATCTTACTCCTCCTATCAAACACAAGAAGATTTCTCTTCTTTTGAAGATAAAGCGCACTGAAGCGTACACTCTCCTTTTCTTTGAAAAACTGGATTCGTACAGAAGAATACGAAAGCCATCGACTTGAGCTAACAAACATTGAGTGTTTCGAAAATAGCTCAAGACCGAAAAGATTTCTCTTTTCGTTATTAAGGATAAATGCACTGACACGTACACTCTCCTTTTCTCTGAAGGCGTACACCTTTCTTTACTTTAAGGAACAGGGCTTGAAGAGATGCCAACAGACGCCATTTGACATTAAGGAACGAGGTTTGAACCGTTTTGATCAAACGTCATCAAGATGAAGAACGAGGCCTGAACTGTTTTGTCCAAACATCTTTTGATGAAGAACGAGGCTTGAACTGTTTTGTCCAAACGTCATTTGATGAAGAACGAGGCTTGAACTGTTTTGTCCAAACGTCATTTGATGAAGAACGAGGCTTGAACTGTTTTGTCCAAACGTCATTTGAAGCATGTTCATCAGATTTGAATTCCTTGAACTCCTGACGTATGAGATATCAGTCTTTTTGGTAACCAAACTCCGAGTCTTTCCTTTAAAGGATTGACAGATGTACCTGCACTTGAGTTAGAAGTACCTGCACTAACATAAAGAGTTTGATTGCATTCATATGGGTTAGTGATATCATCATTTGAACCATTTGGAGGTTCACTGTCAACTTTGGTTGTGCTATCTATGAACACCTTTCCAGTAGGTATCCACCTAAGACTAACAGTCTTGAAAATTCTACCCGTTGGTTTCCACCTAAGATAAGATCTAGGAGTGTGTGGTTTCTCATGCACAGCGGAAGACTTATTGAGAGAAAACCTTTGTCCTATACCATTCTGCCTACCAGGTTTATGAGTGTGGTTCTTTGGTTCAACGGGATTGTTGTTTCTGATCTTGGGGGACTGAACTTTAGCACGAGAATTCACCTTATTCAGGATCTTTGTTATACAATCATCATGATTTGTATTAAAGATATATTTATGACAAATCGAACAAACAAATTTTTTGGAGTCCAAGAAGAAACTAGAATTCCTAGAGTGATCTACTAGAGGCTCACCATTTGACATTCCACCACTACACTTAGATACAGGAGAACTCCTATATATGTTTCTAGGTTTTGGTGTACAAGCATTAGGAGTGCAGTGTGCTCTAGTAGAGGCCATATCCTTATGACTAGGAATCCTGGTTTTGTCTTGTGTCATTTTCCTAGCATCCTCTAGAAAGTACGCATGAACCATATCATTAGAACCATACGATTCTTTATGACTATTCCTAGAGTAGTTAGGTGCATTCACCTGATGAGGTTTTGCAGCAGCAGATTCTCTAACTTTAGGCAAATAATGAGGAGTGACTGTTTTTGACAAATCATTTTTCTCATCAACTTGGGAGGCAAACCGTGGTCTTGAAATTCTAGGTCGTTCAGACGTAAACGCATTCGGTTGTCTAACAACTAAATGGTTTCTAGATGGTTGTAAAGGCGGTTTCCCCAAGATTGATGCTTTGGTAAACTTAGAATCTACTATATTTCCTTTTAACTTTCTAAGTTCATTATTTAATGCCGCATTTGCAAAAACCTTTTCCTGAATCTGAGCTTTTAAATCAGCATTTTCGACAGACTTTTGATTAATTTGAGAAATTAAAGATTCACTGTTGTCTTTATTCTGAACTTTCGTCTTTTTAATTGAATCAAAAAGTTCTTTGTAAGTCTGTTTCAAATGCTCATTTTCTTTATGTAGTTGCTCATTTGCTGCAAGTAATTTAGCCACACTGTGTTCTAATTCGATGTTAATAGTTTCAATTACATCGAGGTTATTTTTAACTTTGGCTTCATTACTTGTTTCCTTCTTTAAACTCAGACGTTAAAGCATTGGATGCTGGGTCGGTTATTACTGAAAGCAGCGAGACAAAGTCAGATATGCATGATACAAGCAACAGTTCAAGGACTTATATCACACATGTTGTGGATGCAAATATCAGACCAGTAAATGACCAAGTGCCATCTGCTGAGGTACATTTGACTGTTCCACATAATGTCCTTGCTACTGAACAATATCAAGCAAAAAGTCCTTTGCTTAAAGCTGAGCTTGTCAAATCAAAAGAAATGATTGAAAAAGAAACGTATAATGAACTTTCACGCAGGTTCTTATTACTTGAAAAACATTGTATTTCACTTGAAATTTCAATGCAACAAAAGGAAGAAAATTTTCAAAGTAACAAACCATGTAAAAACCAGGATGCTCCTGAGTTTTGTGAATTTTTTGAGATAAATGATTTGAAAGCTCAGCTACAGGCCAAAACCACACTAATTTGCAACTTAAAGAATCAAATTAAAAGTGTGAAGGAAGCAAGTAATGAAGCCAAGGTTAAACATGAAATTGATGTTTTGGAAACAATAAACATTGAACTAGAAAGTAGTGTGGCTAAATTACTTGCAGCAAATGAGCAACTACATAAAGAAAATGAGCATTTGAAACAGACTTACAAAGAACTTTATGATTCAATTAAAAAGACACACATTCAGAATAAAGACAATAGTGAATCTTTAACTTCTCAAATTAATCAAAAGTCTATCGAAAATGCTGATTTAAAAGCTCATATTCAAGAAAAGGTTTTTGGAAATGCGGCATTAAATAATGAACTTAGAAAGTTAAAAGGAAATATAGTAGATTTTTTTTTCTATGCGTATACGACCATATGTATTATTTAAACCTTATGATATGACTGCTATCAAGTTATGTATACAGGTTCTCGAATATCTCTCGTTGTAACGCAATAGATTCAAGCGCCCGTGAAGATTCGAAGTCTTGTGCCAACCTTGATTAGAAGATCCGTTGCATTTACCCGTTTTGAGGCAAGAAATTCCTTGGAATGTATTCTGAGTGCTTTGAAGAAAAGTCTTTGCATTAACCCCATGAAGATTATGTCCTTTTCCAAGTTGTAGCCTTAAATGATCCAGATTATGAAACATCTTCAATTTGAAAGTCTGATGTTTCACAAAGAATGAGCGAAATGCTGGTTTAAATGCATCAATAGAATAAGGCGAATTAAGGAGATAGAGATCATAAAGATGTGTCTCAAGTTGTTCAAACCATGTCATGCAGTTGGAGTGCCTTTGTTTTGTGAGCCGTTGCAGTCCAGTTGATAGTCTTCTCTTTTGAATTAGAATTCGAAGATTCCATGAAAAATTCGATGTGGTGAAATAAAATAAGGATCTTAAGTATGATTCTGTGATTGTGTTGTGGTTTTAAATGCAATTAACGTTCACGGGTTTTTACAAAGCTATGATTAAAATCCTGTAAAAATAGATTAACGGGAATTTTACAAAATCAATAGAAAACCGTTGATATGAATAATCGTTTGATGTTAAGGCTTAAGGTTGGTTGTTTGATTAATGCAGTTTAAGTCTTGTTGCCATGTTCTAGGTTGACGTTTGTTTTTTGGCACTTAAATTATTGGAATTTTGACCAAAACACAAAATTTTATCCCTATTACCAAAAATGTAAAAATGTTTGTGTAAAAATTAGCTCTAAAAAAACTATTGAAAAATTAATTTTTTTCTTAATTTTCCGCCAAAAATAATTTGATTTTTTTAACCAATTTTACCCTATTACCAAAATTCAAATTTGGTCTGTAAATTGAGATAAAAAGGCTTATTTGAATAATTAATTTTTATTAACTTTTCCAGCTAAAAGTTAGTAATTTTTTAACAAAATTTTTTAACTAATTTTTTTTATAAAAATTCATAACGCGCTAGTGTAAGCAAAACCGCGTGTAATAGAATAATCAAACCGGCTGCTTCTGTTGACAACTCGTTTGCCCTAAATAAAAATACCAATCGCTGTTTAGTAAACTCGAGTTTAGCAACTCGCAGTTTAGAAACTCGCCGTTTAGACTCGTCGATTATGCTACTCGTCGTTTTAGCAAAATCGTCGTTAGCACTAGCCGTTATAGCAAACTCGCCGTTTTGCAACTCGCGTATAGCCTCGCCGTTTAGCAACTCGCGTTTAGCAACTCGCGTTTAGCAACTCGCCTGATAGCAACTCGCCTGATATGCACTCGCCGTGATAAGAACTCGCGTGAAAGCAAACTCGCCTTTGACCTGGTCAACTCGCCGGCTACCTTTTCCTAAAAATCCGGATCTTGTCCCTATCTTTTGTCAAACCGCCGGCAAGAATAACATTTAATATTCAAAAATACAAACAAAATTAAATTATGCTAATTAAATTATTCTAAGCTAATGGTTAGAAATACTAATAAAATTAAAGGTTAAACCTTTTCACTCCCCGACAACGGCGCCAAAAACTTGATGTGCCGTCGTGTAGGGTCAAATTATTGGTTACCAAGTTTTAAATTTGTATTTAGCCGACTTATCCTAAAACAACACTTTAACGGGCAGTGTACCCGATCGGGTGGAGTTAGGGTGTCGAACACTAAGAGCGAGGTCGTTAACCTTATATTCTATCAGTATTTTAATTAATCTAATTAATCTAGTTAATTCTAATTACTTGTTAAACCTATGCTAAACCTAGTTCTAATTATAATGGGGGGTTTTCAGCCTGAGAGACTGGCACAGGTTTTATGGTGACAATAATCAATTCAAAACACAATAAACATGCAAGAAGACAATCAGAAGATAAAAGAGCGGTACAAGCCAAATGATAGAAAACTGTATTAGTCATATTAAATCTGATTAAATGCTGGTTGGTTTGTTTAGTGCAATGATTACTTATCTCAAAGCAGCATATCATTCTTAAGACTTAGGCGATACATCATCCTAAGACCTAGACACGTTGAATCTTGTCACAATTAACGTATCCGCATAAAGCATCCTTTTAGTTTAATTATAATCTATCTAGGGATTAAAGTAATGGTGATCTTGTTAAACCCTAGCCCATCAGGACTTTACCTACTTATTGTTTAACAATATTTTATATACTGGTAGTTCATTGTTTAAGTTTTTACCAATTAATTAAGAACATACTTGTTGAAGCATACGGGTCACATGTCGGTCCAACTAAGCTCATAATTTAAAGGCAAAGATAGAACATTATTCGTGATCCTATTGGTCCAGTAATATAAAACATGATATGGAGAGCTATCCCAGTATCTAGATTACTTGTTAGGTATCACTAGACCCAGTTGAATGATAGGTCACAAATTCAAACACGTAAACAAGTATTAGGTGATAAACATAATTAAACAATCGACGATAAATTAAGCAATCAGATTAAAACAAAACAAACATTAAATCTTCATTAAGATGGCTAATACCCGAGGGTATTAGCTCATAAATATTGTAATTATACAAGCGTGATCAAATAACCAAGGTAAACTAAACGTTTTACCGAACGATACCAAAATTTATATAATTACAAGAGTATAGGAATTACACGGTGTCTTCTATGGAATCGTGATCGATGCTTAACCTTTGGCTGCTCTTCTTCTCTTCAGAAAATCAAATTTTATGTGTATGTTATAGAGAATATGATTTTGCACACTAAAAACTCATTTTTAAGTCTTCTATTTATAGTCTCTGAAAATTAATGGATACGCTGTATTGAATGAGGTCAATGCGGAGTATAGGGGTAATTTCCTTGGAGTGCGCGCTACGTTCACAATCAATCAAATATATCTTTCCCCATTTATATTTATTACATGATCCTAAATGTTTATCCAGCTGGATACGGCGTATGTAGATAGGCAGGATACGCCGTCTAGGGAATGGAACAAATGCATTTTTTTGTGAAGTCTAGGCACTGATTCGTCGTATCTTCTTTTCTGGATACGCCGTATCTTCTTTTCTAGATACGGCGTATTGAGCAGAAATAAGCAATCTTCAAATATCATTGTTTAAGCTCCAAACAGTGCGCCTTTTAGCATGTCTTCACAAATCACTCCGTAATTACTGCAATTTACAACTTTAAGCAATTAAGTAACGATTCTTGCAATAATTATATAAAAACAGAACCAAGAAACGTCAAAGAAGCTATGACCGACCCTGGATGGATTGATTCTATGCAAGAAGAGCTTCTTCTGTTCAAACAGCTTGATGTATTGGTGTTAGTTCCTCTTCATGATAACATAAAACCCCTTACTTTGAAATGGTTATTCAAAAACAAACTCGATGAAGAAAACACGGTCATCAGAAACAAAACTTGTCTGGTTGTGAGAGGGTACCGTCAAGAGGAAGGAATAGATTTTTTTAGAATCCTTCGCTCTAGTTGCTAGGATGGAAGCTATCAGGATATGTTTTGCCTATGCTGCACATAAATCATTCATCGTGTTCCAAATAGATGCGAAAACTGCTTTCTTGCATGGTTCGTTAAAGGAAGACGTGTACGTGTGTCAACCTGAAGGTTTCATCGATGCTGATCATCCAAGCCATGTCTACAAGCTAAAAAAGGTATTCTATGGGTTAAATCAAGCACCGAGGGAATGGTACGATGAATTGTCAAAGTTTCTCCTACTAAATCATTTCTCCAAAGGCACCATTGATCCAACTCTATTTATCTAACGCTTCGACGACGACATCTTAATGGTACATGTCTACATAGATGATATTATCTTTAGGTCTACAAACCCTAGGTATACCTAATTATTTGCTGACCATATGAAAAGCCGCTTCAAAATGTCGATGATAAGGGAAATGAAGTTTTTCCTTGGTTTACAAGTTAACCAATCCCCCTGTGGCATCTTTATAAACTAGTCCAACTACGTGCTAGAAATACTTAAAAATATGGAATGGACGCTTATGATCCCATTGGTACACCAATGGAGACCAAAAACAAGCTTGACCTTAACAAGAACAGGACTCTCATCGATGCTATGAAATATCGAAGCATGATTGGTGACCTAACGTATCTTACATCAAGAAGACTGGACATTATACATGTTACTTGTTTATGTGCTCGGTACCAGGCTAAGCCAACCGAGAAGCTCCACAAGGAGGTTAAAAGGATCTTTCATTATCTACGGGGAACCGTCAACATGGTTCTCTGGTACACGAAGGATTCTGGTTTTGAACTAACTGGTTTTTCAGATGCTGTCAGCGCGGGATGTCAAGACTCCTTCAAGAACACTTCTGATGGAACTCAATTCTTAGGCGAAAATCTGGTGAGCTGGTCCTCAAAAAAATAAGACTGTATGGCTCTGTCAATAGCGGAAGCAGAATATGTGTCTCTATCCGCTTGCTGTCTCAAGTCCTCTGGATGAGAACACAGTTAACGGATTATGGCTTTCACTTTAACAAGGTCGCTATCTATTGTAATCCAAAGTCATCCATAGCGATATCCTGCAACCCAGTCCAACACTCCAGAACCAAACACATCGCAGTCCGCTACCATTTCATAAAGGAACACGTAGAAAAGGTATGATTGAACTGTATTTTGTCAAGACAGACTTCCAATTGGCCGACATCTTCACCAAAGCCCTTTTAGTGGATTAGTTTAATTATTTGGTTCGTCGCCTTGGCATACGCAGTTTCTCTCCACAGGAGCATGAACATCTTGCAAAATCACATTAATCTCTTTGTATATGTTTAGAGAAGCCAAATACAAAATTATAAAACCTATAAAAGAAAAACACAAAATTATAAAACCTATAAAAGCAAAATACAAAATTAAAAAATTCTAAAAATACCAAAAATAATCCTCTCTGACATGTCTCTCGTAAATTGATAATATTTACGTCCCTAGAAATGTCATTTAATAATGACACGAGAATATAACAAAAGTTCAAGCGAGATTTGCAAAAAGTTTTCAAAACATGTCTCTTTAAATTTTTTCTACGACTTTTAAGTAAATATCAGCTTAGGACTCGGACTCCAAAGAAAGGAAAACATTCATTTATGCACATTATTCCTAAAAAATGAGAAGTTCATATCTTCTCGGTCTTAAGCAAAGTCATATAAACATTCCAAGTTTTGAATGCTCAAAAGAAGTTTTAAGAAAATGATTTTTAATCAGATAAATCTCTTATCATTTTCTAGTTAAGAACAATTTTCAAGATATTTTCAAAAGAAATGTTCAAAATCTTTTAAAATTGTATGCTTAACTAACTCCCACTCCAAGTTTTCACTCTAATCTATTTTTGAGGGGGAGCATAAATTTCAAAGTTTCTACAAGTGGTTCTTTCGGCATGCAACATTGTTTTCCCCATGCTCATTCATTCCACAAGTGGATCAACGTACATTAACTTGTATTTTAATTCACTTGTTAAATCAAAAAATGTCACCACATATGCAATTTTTGAGGGGGAGAATAGTGATTAAAATGTGATCAATATTGCTTAATAACGGATAAGATCTTTTTAATATAAGTGTGTTCCCGTCCTCGCATGTGCAAAACTCTTTGATATTATGATGCATATGTGAAGGGGGAGCTTTTTGGTGATATAGAAAACTCTCAATGTGTAATAAATGACTTCTCGGACACGTTGATTGGGTTTTTAATGGTTTTATCGTTACAATGGAAATACCTAAAGTCCGACCAACTGCTGTTATTTACAGAGATATAAGGCGATTATGGTTAGGTATTTTGTTTCATGATCCAGCCAGAACCAGAGGGATCTACCCATGGACACTCCAAGAGATAGAGTAGAAGTCCTCAAGTATGATTGAAAAAAGGAGTAAAGTAAGATTGGGAAAAATGTTATCCAAGGCATAAGTTATCACTGGAATAAACCCAACATGGTGATAATAAGTACACATTGGTTTAACATTGAAGGTGTTGAAGAATGAAAAAGAATTGTAAGGATAAAGGGTGTAAAGAAAGAAACCTTCCAGCTTTAGGCAGAAACCAAGTCAATGCATAATCTATCGGTAATCACACTGATGATTCTGATATTAAAAACAAGTCATCATGGACCCAGTGATGCAATGCACAACCCTCCCAGCTACTCAGGCTTCTCTCAAAATAAGTTTGTTTCATTTCTCATGGAGTACAACACGCTTCTATCGACTTTCTCACTCCAAGATCGTAGATATTGAAAAGGTGGCAGTCCGCTCCAGCCTCCGATCACCAAATAACAAAAGTGCACTTATAGAGTCTAGAGCCAATGAGATAAATTAATAAATCTCATTAGGACACAATTCCAAATACACTTGTTGTTCATCATCAAGAACACAAGTTGTACAAGAGTCGAACACAGACACAAATATAATCTGTGTGAATTAATGAGAATTAACGGATGCTTTTTGAAATATAAAACTTTCGATGTGTTTAAAAAATCTTTATTCATTAACATGTCGACTGATTTTCAAACAAGTTTTCTTTAGATTTCTAAGAACTTCATTGATCTAAGAGGTCGATCTCATGTTCATTGTGGCAGCTTTAAAAGGGCATCTGGGCATGGGAAGACTAAACACGAATTGAAGACTCAATAAGTCAGATAGTAACTAACTGATTCACTCTTATCGTGCTGTCTGCTTTGAGATGTTCTGGTAATGAGAACTAGCAAGTACGGTGAATCTAATGCTTAAGCGTTAGAGAATCTGACACTTTGAGCTGGAAACCCTGTCAAGGATATTCTTTGAATCTACTTGATCACATGTACAATATTTATACTATAAAACAGGGAACCAGTGGTTATCACAACCTAAAATCGACGAAATAACAAAGACATATTCGTCCATATTTGTTGTTTATTACTAACCTAAACATGCAGAACTCATCGATGGCGTAACTACCACATTCCAGCTAAGTCGCAGTCAAGGACATATGCTCATACTTATAGTTCAAGGATACATACAAAGGCATCAATCAATACTTGAAGACAGCTCTAAATTTCAAAGATACACTTCCGCAAGCTCTAATAAACAAGAACTTCCTCAAAGAACATCAAGTACATGATTACAAGTAGATCAAGTCACAAGGTCTATGTTAAGGGAGATTGTCAACCTTCAAGTGATGTCAAAGTATGAGTATGTTGGTTAAGAAGTGTTACAGTCAAGAAGTATCTGAGATTATCTCAAGGCTAAAGATTAAAATATTAAGATTAAAGTCAAAGATATCAAGATAAAGATCACGATCCAAGATCAAAAGCATGCAAAAGGATCTGCAAAAGAATTCCCAAGAATACAAGGCTCCAAGATCCAAAATGTCACAAGAAGTGAAACCATAAGTGCAATGACCAGCCCTTAGGGGGAGATTGTTAGCCTCGTTTTTAGTAAAGTGATGGTCATTATTTATTCTTGAGCTTTGTATAGAAAACATTAGTTTACGGGAATTGTCTAAGCTAATTGGGCCTAAGTTACGGGCTTAAAGCCTATTAGTTCATTTGGTTCAACCCATTAAGGCCCATTGTAAGCCCAAGTTGGCCGACCCCTCTTAGGGGTATATATACTATCCTTCTAGCTTGTTAGGAGAGTGTTGGTTCACATATTTTCTTAATGAATCTTCTACTTTTCTTTGTTATTTCTTTCTCTATCTAAACCTCTTTCTCTCTCTAGTTTTTCATTTATTTTTGTGTGTTGATGTTGAGATGATATAGTGTGACAGTCTCATTTGTCACGGAGATACACACGTTATCTATTAGCATCTCTCTCCAAGATTGTTGATATTGAAAAGGTGACAGTCAGCTCCAGCCTCCGATCACTAAAACCAAAGTGCACAAATTAAGTCTAGAGCCAAAAGAGATCAAATAAAATCTCATTAAGACACAATTCATGTAAAACACTTGTTGTTCATCAATAAGAACACAAGTGATAACAAAGATTCCTACACATTATCTTTGTGATCTTGCCAGAACATTTAAAGTGATACTCTTTAGTATTTATAGTGACGAATGGAAATCCTTCCAGTGTCAACATCAAACAACACTACGATAGGTGACCTGCGAGATTCTATATGAATTAAGCTTGTGTCAACTGGATATCAATTTTGGTCCAGTAAATGAATTGACAACTCAATCAGTCAAAGAGTAACTAACTGATTCACTCTTATCATGTTGTCTGCTTTGAGACGTTATGGTAAGAAGAACTAGCAAGTACGGTGAATCTAATGCATCAGCATCAGAGGATTTACCACTTTGAGCTGGAAACCCTGTCAAGGAGGTTCTTACAATGAATCTACCTTATCATAGGTACAATATTTACACTATAAAATGGTCCTCACGGAACTGGAGGTTAACGTTACCGACATCGACGAATAACAAATACATGATTTGTCCATATCTGTTATTTATTGCTAACCATTTAAATGCATGTTAAGACGATGGAGTAAATACCTCATCCAACACCATCATATTCATTACAACATGCTCATGCTCAAGCTACAAATACATACTATAAGCATCAAGAATCAAGAAAGCTAAAGATCAAATAAAGACAAAGACTTCCGCAACTCTGATATTCAAGATCTTCCTTAAAGATATCAAGATTATCAAGAAAAGGATTGTCAAGGGAGATTGTTAGCAAGCTTTCAAGATGATGCATAGTATGAGCATGTCGGTCAAGACACAAGATCGTAAGATGGCAAAGGCCTTAAGGAGAAAGATTTAAAGATCTCAGAATTAAAGACCAAGTCAAAAGATAATGACAAAAGGCTCAAGATCAAAGATCCCACAACATAAAGGAACAATCCTACAACAAAGATAACGACCAAGACCAAGTCCAAGACTACAAGAGCTTAATGTCAATGCAATCTCAGAGATTAATGTTAATCTATATGACCTCACTTCAGGGGAGATTGTTAGCCTCAAAATAATGAGTCGAACAAGGAAGTTTCGGTCATTCAAATAGAAAGTATCAGTCATTATATTATGTACGTTGTAATAGGCTAGAACGGGTATCGGGCTCGTTATTTAATCTAATATCGTATGTGTTGCGGGCTTAAGCCTAACCAAAACCCGAGCCCGACCCATGGAAAAACCTAGGAGTCACTAGGAAGTATATAAACCCCTCCCTAGCATGTTAGGGAGGGTTGGTTGTCATTTGTTCTTCTTTCTTAGCAAATGCACAATCCATCCTCTTTCTTTCTTTCCTACTCTAGCTTTCTCTCTCTAAAACACCTTCTCATCTTATTGCTTATTCTAGTGCTTATGTTGTGTAAGATTGTTAAAGCTATAAAATAAAAACGTAAAAAACATAATTCCTCATCACTTTCGTCACTCACATTAGCCTCTCCTAATTTTAAAGTACCTTGACATCATCAACAAAGACAACATTTAAGGCTGAAACGATTTGGCTCAGACATGCAACTACTGGAATATATAAAGGTGTATGAGATCGAACATGGCTGCAAACATGTTGTTGTGCTGCCCCGCCAAGATTTAGGTCAATATCAGCCTTCACAATCTAGCAACCTATTGTTACGTAGTAGTATATTCATAGCCAACAACACAATCAAAATGGGTCTGTAAACAGGTGGAAGAAGATGTAAATGAAACAGTAGTGGGTGCGTGAAGTGGCAAAGGTTTATGTGAGTGATGGTGAATCGTGTATTTCTATAACATACCGGCATTTAATATAGTAGTATAATAATCACTAATGAGGTATAATTTTATACACTTTTTCGAGGACATTTAACCCCCAAAATCATGCAAATACGCTCTATTATTGCACTAAATCCTTTATTTTTGTGTAATTAGCATTTTGGAAGCACTTGGAAGAAAAGCACATAACTTGGGCTCGATTCGGGAAGAAACTAGACAAAAACAAAACTTTTTAAGTTGGCGACTCCCATCCTGATGCCTTCACCAAATATGGCTAGAAAGTGTATTTTTAGACGCAAAGTGTGACTTCTCAGTGTGTAGAGACGACGTTACAAAAAGAGTTTGACGTCGTCACAATTGCATAGTGACGGCGTCACGATTAGCCGACAGAAGAAACCCTAAAGGGAATCGACGGGCTTACGGCATAACAAAACCCTAGCGACGTCGTCAGAGCCCAAAATCTATATATACAAACCCTTTGTTCTTATATTTCATGTGGAAACTTAGGAGAACTTTTGGTTCAGTCACTTTGGATGATTTTTAGGGTTTTCTAACCCTCTTATATTCACATACTCACATGTTTAATTGAAGTGAAGTCTTTCTATCCATTTAATCATTCAATTGTCTATGTGCTGTTTGATTCTATGTTGTTCTTCGCTTTCTATTAACATGCTAGGCTAAATTAATAAGTGTTTGCTTATGATTGCATGAAACCTTGTTGTGATCTTTAATATTATTGCTTCTTGTTAGTGGTGTGCACGTTATATTTTAGAAAACTACCTATAAGATATTACATTAGCATAGACGTCTAGGGAAACATGATTAGGTTAGATGAAGCCTTCAATTAGTTCTTCATAACTAAATTGTCTTTGGGTAGATTTCTTCTTAATTATTTATTGCGTGTGATTTACTATTGGGTGAGCAAGGTGCATTCTAGTAGCCATTACCTAGGTGGTTGCGTAGACATGTTTCTAACCAACTCGTAATAGAAAAAGGGAAATATTTACACATTACACTAACGAGGGTGACAGGAAATAAGTTAGAGAGATCCACTAGGGAGTAGTGCATGATTAAGTGAGCACGTTTGTTTACCTATATGGGTTTCCCACCAATTTACTTTTCTTGCATTTAGGAGTAGTTAGTAGTTTAATCAAAACCCCCTTCAAAACCCAATATTTTAACTTGCTTTCTAAAAAATATAAAAACACAAAAATACTCTTTCCTCAACCCTTAGATCTTAGTGACATACGATTCAAACCTACCTCACTATTTTCCTAGAGAAAGATCAATCCCCCGAGTCTTGCCTATAGTACACTACAACGATAAGGTAGCCTAGGAGGATTGTAAAACTTCGGTGTTGCAATCCACCACATCAAGTTTTTGATGCCGTTGCTGGGGAATATTCTAGGTTTAGAATTCTATCTATCTTAGGTCTACTCACAAGATTCCTATCAAGTCAGATTTTTTTTTCTTCTTTAGGTTAACTTTCTTGTAGTCTATCTTTTCTTTGTGTCTTTTGTTCGTAACTCTTTCATTTACCATCATGATTAATAGAAAACCACCAAACATACCCTTTCAAAACCCACCACGAAATACACCCTTTCGATTTTGAAATAATATCTTAATGTTCTAACAACATCAAGATGAATCTCTCAATGATGCGTGGACTCGCTTCAAAAACTTAATCCAAAGAGTCCCTTATCATGGCCTCGATTTATTGACCTAGGTTTAATTCTTTTATGATCATGTCAACCAATATACCCAAATGGACCTTGATTTTACAGTAGACGGGGACTTTAGGAAATTAAGTGCTGAAGAAGCATGGTAATCTAGAGAGAATGTTGCCCAATGCGATAAAGAATAGGACAACCCAGTCGTTATTTCTGAGCAAGAATTAGCAAATTTGAGGTCTCAAGCAAAACGATTGTTTGGGAATGAGAAGGTTTGGGTTGAGATGCCTAGGTGCATAACATGGGACAAGGTGGATAATCCAAATCCATAAGTCCTACCATCATTTAAGGAATACACACCACCCGTGACTTACCCAAAAGAAGTAGAAGAGACTTTAGGAACCCCTATGAAGGTAGAACCTTTGGACCAAATAAAACTAGAGGATGTAGGTTTAATTAATCATAACATTTCTCTTAATTCTTGGGAAGTTCCTAGTTTTAATGAACCGGAGCCTCAACCAAATCCCTTGCCCAATCCTCCATCTTTAGACATAAGTCTAGGAGACAAAAGAGGACTCGAACCACCCATCAAAACCACATAGTACGGATAGTTTTACGATGAAGGTAGTAGAAAATTTGACCATTCCTACACCGCCTTCACCTTACGTGGCATCTTTCCACCATATGGATGTGAATTGATATTATCACCCATGTATAGATGACCCTAAGAAACATTATGGATTTAAACCGGGTTTATTAGGACAAAGTGGATCCTTAGGTGTTAATTTTTTGAATTTGGAGATGACAGAAGATGATTGGGAATTAGAATCTAAAGAAGTTTCTTTTCTAGGAAGAAGAACTTTACCCGTTAAGCCAAAAGAAGTAGAAAAGGTTAAGATTAAAGATTAACACCATTTAGAGCATATATTTCAACCACTACTTTTACAACATATGGCTCCTCTTCACAACAATGGTGTGTATCATTACTATCATCTGCACTTGACCTTAAGTGTTGGGAACCCCCCTAATGTTAAATAAGGGTAGAGCCAAGCTCGTGACTCGAACAAAAACAAACGCTTCTCGGAAGGTAACCCGAGCATGCCTCATTTACTTTAATTTAATTTTATGCATTTTAGGAGTGTCATGTGTTTTTAAATTTTATTATTTGTTCTTATATGTTTGAATAATATGTGATCATGTTTTGTTTTGTTTTTAACCTGGTCTAAATTGAAATCAAATGTATTTTGCATAAAATAAGTGTAGGGAAAAATATTCGGTTATTAAGAATCATTTTAAACATGTAAAATAGATAATTTTAAGTTGATTCACATTTTATGTTTTATTTGTTTGTTTGTTTGAGTTATATGTTTGTACTAACTATTTTTATGGTTTATGCAGTAATTTTTTTTAGGAAATAAATAATAGGTTATTTTGCAGAAATTTTTCCAGAAAACGAAAATGCAAAATCTGTCAGGTGTTCTTGACGGCGTCAGAACTGTAGCAGTGGAGAAATACACGGTTTTTAAATTTTTGAAAAGTTAGTTTTGTTAAATTTCCAGAATTTTTAATTTTCCATATTTTGTAGAAATCCACGATTACATTAGTACTAACATTCTATCTTTATTGTTTTATTAGGATTTTAGTTTATGATTACATCGGGTTGTATATTATTTACTGTTGATTTTATGATGCTATAGTTGTTTTGTCTTTGATTTTCAGGTTAAATTAGATAAGGAGAGTCCGGAAGTTCTTTGGATTTTCACTTGGACGAATCTTGGATAAAGATTTAGCCAGATCATCTCGTTTCTTCTCTGATATTGACCAAACCAGGAGACTATTAGTTTCTCTCGTCTTTTATTTATTTTCTCTTTTCTCGTTTTTGGGTACTTTTAGAACATTGATAATGTTTAACTTATGTGTGTGTGTAGGGGGGGGGGGGGGTAATAAAAGCCTTAGAAACTATTCTTTCATTTCCATTTGCTTTGTCTTTAAAATGATGTATAATATACCGAAACATAGTTTATGACGGTAATTTTAACCCAAATAAAAAAAATTATGGCCTATATTAGTGAAACTATAGTTTTAGAAGCGTCTCATGGATAGGAATTATATGACTAGCACAAAAACCCTGCCACTCACATATTTCACCCCCAAAATGTGAGGTTCTCCCCTAAATCTTTAGGAATATAAAAGGATTCATCTTTAATGCTTATGAGAGTATACTGATAGTATATAAGATTGTAGAACCTGCTTTAGCGATGCATCCGGAGACTGCTAGTCCGATCGCATTCGGGTGATTAAGATTTACTAAGTGATAAAAGGTATTAGGATAACCCTTGTTTTTAGCATGTGTTTGTTATAGTTATGATAATCTCATTGGTCATATAACAACCCACACACCCTTGCTATGCACTCATTTTTAATGCAAGATACCCCTAGTACACCCCTCTAAGCCTATCCTTTTCGCGGTTCTTGTAATTTTCTGGTGGATTCCGGATTATAAATAAAGAGCATTGTTTACACCTAAGTTAAATGTTACACCCAAATTGCCTTAGCCCCCCCCCCCCTCTTTATGTACTCATTTTATATAATATAAGATTGAATCTTGTATATTAAATGTGGAGTATTTATGACTTTAGCCCATTGAAACACATCCATGAGTATTTGCATTCTACCTATCCCGTGTGAATAAATAGGATAACGCGCACTCTTAATTGCTCCTGTTGGAAAAGGAAGATGATGAATATCAACAGTTGCTGCAATTCAGTTACATCCTTTCGAATGCCTTCATGTACTTATAATTATACATACACATAGATAATACTCAGAAACCGCCATTTGATTTATCTATATCAGAAACTTTTTATACAATCCTCTCACACACATATATATGATTCTAAATCAAAATCTTTATATGTGAAAACCGGGTAATTGATGATGACTGAGCGAGTGTATTTGTGTAAGCAATCCGGATGGAAATTGGATAGTTTAATTACAACTGTGATTTGCAAACGTTTCATCAATTAACTGGTAATTTCATATATCTTTGTTGGTTTTGGAGGAATTATGTGCAGCCAAAGATGGTATTTTGTATCTTTAATTCTTGATTAAAGAACGAAAATGTTACTTAATGTTGCAGAACTGGAAACCATTGTTTTGTGGAAACAACTACTGAATCATGTGCAGCAAAGGAGATAAAGATGGTATTTTGTATATTTAATTCTTAAATTGAATTAAATTTTTTGTTTATTTTTATGATTAAACTATTGTTTTGAGGATATAATAAGAATCCTAACCGAGTTGAAAATTCAAATTTTGTTTTTGATTTCTTTTATATGGACAGAGGTTTCGCCGTTTGTTCATGTGTTTGGTTTGTGTGAAAAGGGCTTCTTTTGGATTTACATGTTTTTGGTTCCACCATCAAAAATAGGTGCTTCTTTTAGATTTACAAGCCTTTTGTATCATCAAGGTATGAAATTTTAGTTTATAATAATGAAAGGTATATTTGATTCCAAATTTTGGTTTTAGCATTTTGATTTTTTTTTAAATCTGTCAGATTCTAATCTCCTTCATAATTAAACAGATCTTTTTAAAGACAGACCTTCTTACCAACAACAAAGGACTAATTCAATGATAGTTAACACCACCCAAATTGGTCGCACGAATAAGGTTCCGGGGCGTGATTACCTCCAAGATCAACAAGCACAAGATATATATAACGACACAAAAAGTCGTTTGAAATGATTACTGGATTTAAATGAAAGACTTAACACAAAGCATATACTTTACTTGTCCATTTGAATATACAAAATAGTCATACATTCCCAAAATAAGAGACCTAAATCTTTAAGCGTGCATCCAAAACATAACCAATGCATCTTGGCCTCCCTCCCTATTGATCTCCTGAAAACTATGCTTAAAATACGTCAACAAAATTGTGGGTGAATTCCATAGGTTTGATAAAATCATAAAAGTGCAGGACCGCAGAGACTTTTTAGTGATAATGCAACACATGCAAAATATTCTCACAACTAGATTACAATTACACAAAGCTCATGACACTGAAGCTCGACATACCTTGATGTCGCGATCATATGCAACTCAGCCCGTGATTGATGTTCTAACACCGAAACACTAAAATTCGACATGTTAAATCGTTCGTATCCCGAGATAAACAAGTCACCCGAACGGGGAGGACGTTTCCGAATAGATCTATTAAATAACACTCCGCGCTCACATAATGGAAATTCCCAACTACCATCTAATGCAATTGACAGTTCATGATAATGGGCTTAAAGAACTGGGTTTATCGCACTTCGGCAAACATGTAATCAATACTTGCGTCCAATTTGTAAAAAAAGCATGTTTTCCCAACCCATAATTATAAATTCATTGAAATCGTAAAAATGATGGGGCTATGAACTCACCCTGAGTTCAAGATATCCAATATCGCAGATAAAGCCCACGTAAAAAGACGAAATGCATCATAAAATTATCATAGGTCGTATAAAGTTGTAACCATGAGTACTTGACTATCATCTTATAGTTGTAACATCGACTATCCGAGTACGGGCTATCATAAATTAAGGATGTCATGACAATGAGTTACGAAGGAGTAGGACACTTTAAATCGTAAATCCAACAACTCGTCGAAACGTCATCCGAAGAGGCCTCATTATGAAACTCCCTAGTAATATAGTACTTTGATAACCACATAATATTCTATCTAGCTCAATCACCAACTAATGGTTTTGGTAAAATTGTGTTTAATAAGTTAAAACGTTTAAAATTACCGTTTTAATAAAACTAGCATAACTTTTGCGTTTTAAGCCCGATTCTTGCGTTTCTTATGTCCATCTTTTCGTATTAAGACGAGTTATCATAATTTGACATATTGTCGATAATTGGGTAGGTAATGACACCGACCCCTGGGGAACGCTAACTTTTATATGGCGTGTCTCTCCGAGACAGAACAGGTGATGTGCTCTGTTTATTCGGCGAGGGTGGTTGGGGGTGTGTGGAGGGGGTGATAGACGAATTCGTCGTCGGAAAACCATAAATGTCGTATTTTATTAGAATTTCTAGGTTATAAGCCTCCGATATTTTTAATGATTCTGGTCGAGGACGTTCTCAGTTTTTGAAATTCATAATGGAGTCTACACACATGATGTTTTAGGAAAAAAATATAACTTTCTGTCATGAATAGTAACTTTTATAAAAATAGTTTTATAAAAGTATTATTTGTCGTAAACTCGCGAAATTCATAACTCGTTCGTTATTAATTGAAAAATTACGATTCTTATCATTTTGGAATCCTAAAAATGTGTATTATTTATTAAAAATATTAATACTTGCTGTTTATAAATTTATAAAAAATGTTTTTATAAAAATTTACTTACGACTTCGTTTATTAACGTATAACTCGTTTTTAACGTAACTTTTTCGTTATTAATCCGTTTAACAAGTTTCTTACTTTTTCGGAATCGTCGTGAAATGTATTATCTTATAAAAATATAAAATGGATATGTAAAAATTCGACTTTTGGACAGAATGTTTGCTTAAGCTTGTTGACTCCATTTGTAACCTTTTCTTTATACTTTACTACTTTTGTATTTTATCACAAGTCTCATATATCATATATATTATAAATCATACATATATTAAATGTCCATTGTCCATAGTAGTCCTCATATGTTCTAGTTACCAAGGTTAACAAATCCATGATAATACTTAATATCATAATCTTTACATTATGAAATCTCTAATTTACTAGTTTTGTCAATAATCATATTTATACATAACCAAGTGTGTACAAGTGTATTTCTTTCCATAAGACTTTATTTTAGTGTTCTATTAACATGATTAAGAGTTCATAATCCATATAACATGTCATAGTAATTTCTTTAACTTAAAAACATATTAATGAAACTAAGAAAACCCTAATTAACCCATAATCATTTTTACACCAAATACCGTGATATCAATATTTTCTCATCCTTTTTAACATGATGTAAGCAATAACACTACATGTATATTAGTGTGTAAAATGATCATTTCAAGTATAAACTTCATTTTCATGAATAAAACCTAAATGGTGATTACGCTAATAGAATAAATCATATGCATAAAGTGGAAATTTATCATAACATAAAGAGTTTAAATGGACCTTATGAGGTATGATGATGATGATAAACTAGTGCTAAACCCTTGTTTAGCCACAAAACCAAAGCTTGCAAAATAAACCCTTACTTTCTTAACAAAAACCCTAACTTCCTTTTTCTTGAGTTATACTTGAAAAAGGGTTAGCCAATGCTTGGGATCACCTTAGAATAACTTATAATGGATGTGTATAAGTGTGTATGGGTTGTATAAAAATTGCTTTGGATTTAGAAGAGTGCTTGCTTTATTGCCGTGGCAATATTAAGAGGAAAAGGAAGGTTTTGTGTTGATTTTATACTAAGGTGTTTTACTTGTAAAGACATAGCTAGTTTACTTGTATGTATATAATACTTTCAAGGGTCAAAAGTCAAGCAAGTATTCAAAGAGACAAGGTATGGTCTTGGGGAATGGTCATGGTTATGGTTAGTAGTCAAAGTATGCTAGGTATGGTGTTGCCATAATGAAGTATGGTGTGTAATTGACCAAGTTGCAAGCTTATCTCATTTTTCATGTATATCTTTGTATAAGATGCAAGAATTCGTCGGCAAAACAAAGATAACATGGTTTTTATATTTATGTAATTTTAGTGTAATTGGTGGTATAATATGTGGGTATTTGTTGAAGCGTAGGAAAGTTTTGGTGGTTCCGGGAATGCCTAAACGCAATTTATCGCGAAACGTATAACACCATTCGTATCCGATAAAAATATAAATGAACAAAGTTAATAATTATCCTCAAAATAAATAATAAGACCCTTGCTGATGTAACATATAATTGTTCGATGCCCGTTACATTAAACGCTAATTTTTGGCGTACGCGATTTAACCTAACGTTTACAATTTTAAGTAAACACGTAAAATTCAAAAAGGTACATTGTGAATTTTTATGATGTCGTCAATGACTGAAAACACAGGGTGTTATAGACTTCCCCCGTTAAACGAGCCTTGTCCTCAAGGCTCACAATGCAGCACTTGACGACGGTGTGGTCTTGGTGAAGAGGTGTGGATATTTCTTCTTGAATTGATCTTCAAAAAAACCTCTCCCACGTGAACTCAGGACCTCTCTTGGAGTTCCATCGAACTTTGACTAATGGAATCCGACTTCGCTTCAACCGTTTAATCTTCACGGCCCACTATTTCTACCGGTTCCTCAACAAAATGAAGTTTGTCGTCCAAATTAAGTCCATCCAACGGAACGGCTAAAGGTTTCGTCCCGGCCATGACAACTTTTCAGATAGATACATGCATGTATTTATGGACTCTGCTCATTCTTTCTTCTGGAAGTTCAAGCTTGTTAAGCACTTCTCCAACCCTTTCTATCACTTATAAGGTCCAATGTATCTAGGGTAAACTTCCCCCTTTGCCAAAACGTACGACCCCTTTCCAAGGCGAGACTTTAAGCATAACTTTAATCCCCGCTTGGAATTCCATTGGTTTACACCTTCAAGTTAAGCGTAACTCTTCTGCCGATCACTAGCGGCTTGTCATCCTTGCTTGATCTGAATGATTTTCTCATGGTCTCTTTGATCATTCATAGGACCGCGTATTTGAGCTTCTCCAACATTCAGTCCAACAAACAGGTGAACGACACCTATCCAGACATAAGTGCTTTCAAATGGTGCGGCCTTGATGCTAAGCGTGATACTATTGTTTATATGAAAAACTCGACTAATGGCAAATGGTTAACCCAACCTTTCCAAATCGATTGCAAAGCACGCAACATATCCTCGCGAAGATTGAAAAGGATTCTCGGCTCTCGCTTTGCCCGTCTGTTTGTGGATTGGTAACGCATAACTCATATCAAATTGTACCTAAAGCTTTCTGAAGTGACCTCCAGAAAATGGATGCGAATCTCGGTCACGATACGCAAATGATGAGGACGGTATCCAACCATCGTGACCACTTCCTTAAGTACAATCTCATTGCAAGTTAACAAAGGGATCGGTCTCTCCTCATTGGTGTGAAGATCGCAGACTTTAGTGAGTCCAGTCAAGCGATCACCCAAATTGTGATCATAGCCTGAGACGTCTTAAGGACTTTGTGACAAAATCATGGTGATGTTATCCCACTTCCAATCGGGAATCTTAAGGCTTACCAACAATCCTGACGGCCTTTGATGTTCGGACTTGACCCTTTAGCACAGGGTCAAACACTTGTTAACATAAGTAAGCTAGTCGGCTTTCATGTTGGGCCACAATATAACTCTTCATGTCTTGTACATTTTGTCGGCAACCCGGGGAATAGAAGTATTTTGGATTATGGGACTCTGTGCATGATCACGAGTCCGCAAAATCGCCATAACACGGTAACCAGCTTCTGCCATTGAGGCCGGGTACCATCCCGCACATGGTTCCAACTTTTTGTTCTCTATAGCTTCTGAAAAATTTAGCCTTTTTAACCAACATTCCCCCAACGTCTTCACTCTTAATGTTTTCCTCGGGTTTTTGCGCTTCGATCGAGCATTTAAGATCTGTTTGGTAAGGTCAAACTATTAGTCATAACAATGCTCCCCGACACTCTTAGCGTGGTCTCGTTCTTTCCTGCTTAAAGCATTCTACAACGACATTTGCTATTCCCACGGGTGATAACGAATACGAAATCGTAATCACTTAGCAACTCTAACCATCCGGCGTTGCCTCATGGTCAACTCTTTTGATCTTAAATGGTGTTGCAAACTCTTGTGATCGTGAACACCGTACACTTGTTTTTCCATATAAATAATGTCTCCAGATCATTAAGAAGCAAACACCACTGCACCGAGTTTCAAATCATGAGTCCGTGTAGTTTTTTTCTCATGAATCTTCACGTCGTGAATGCATAAGAAATCACTTTTTCTCTCTGCATCAACACAGCCCTACCAACCCTTTTTCGAAGCGTCGCAGTATGCGTTGAAATCTCGCTTCCTTCAGGAATGCAAGGAATTGGTGCACTAACAAAACTTTGCTTCAACACTGAAAAGCTGCTCTTGTTTATCGCCCCATTAAACTTAACCTTCTTCTGGGTGAGCTTGGTCATAGGTTTGGCGATCTTTGAAAACCCTTCAATAAATCTTCGATAGTACCCAGCAAGACCTAAGAATTGACGAATCTCCGTTGGTGACTTAGGAGATGTCCAATCCTTAATGGATTCAATCTTGGCTGGATCCACATGAATTCCTTCACTATCGATCACGTGACCTAGGAACTGTACTTTGGGAATCCAAAATTCGCACTTGGAAAATTTGCATAGAGGTCAACTCCTCTTTCTTAACAACTCCAAAACTATCTTCAGATGTTTTCATGCTCTTTGTCTTGTTCTGGAATAAGATCAAAATATCATCAATAAAGACTATTACATTTATCCCAGATATGTTTGCAAACGCCGATTCATAAGGTCCATGAATACGGGCAGGTGCTCTGTCTAACCAAACGCATAACTTGAATTCGTAATGGCCGTAACGAGTTCTGAAGGCATTCATTCGAATGTCTTCTCTCGAACCCTCAATTGTGATATCCTGAACCTTAGTCGATTTTCCCGAGTAGACACTCGACCTGGGAGTTGATCAAATAGATCAGCATTCTTGGGAGCGGATAACGTTCTTTCACCATTAATTTATTCAATTCCCACGTAATCAATGCACATTTCCGGAATGACACGTCCTTCTCTTGACAACAGGAACCGGTAGCTCCCAGGGCGGAGGAACGTTGGCCCTTATAAAGCCTTTGTCGAATAGCTCCTTCAGTTGCTCAGATAACTCCTTCATTTCGGAAGGCGCCAATCGATAAGGTGCCCGTGCTACAGGTGCGGCACTAGGTACCAAATCAATTTGAAACTCCACTTGTCGAGTCGGAGGAAGACCCGACAAGTCTTCAGGAAATACGTCAGGAAGTCCTTCGAAACTATGGTACGTCCTCAAGTCCTTCTTCTCCGACTTGTCTCCGATCTCTTTTGTGGTACATGGTGCCATAAAGAATAGGAAACCCTTTCTCCATGACTTCTGCGTTTTAGTGCATAGAAATGATGTGTTTAATCGTGTCATATTTCCCCTGGGTACTTCCATCACCGTGGTATGATCAGGTTTTATTTTTCCAGGGAAGCGAAAAATCTTCACCAGGCACACGCAATAACCTGTCTTGGTGCATTCGCCAACCAATCCAAACCGAATTAAAGCATCAAAACAACCAAGTTCTACCGCATTAAGTTTTGATGTTTAATTGGTGGTTTCGAAGTTTAATAGGCAACCCTTAAGTATAAGTGTTAAAAACCTGAATTATCCCGTCGCCGACGGCTAGTTCGACATCATAATAGTGGTCTAGGGTAGATGGTGTGATGTCAATTTGGGAGCTAAATGTAGTAGACACAAAACTTCGATCGAATCACCTAACAAACAAGATAAAGCATATGCGGTTGTTTAGAAGAAACGTACCCGCAACGACGTTGTCTGGATTTGCCCCTGCATTTCCAACCACATACACCTTCCGCTGTAGCCCTGTCGTTTCCAGCTTGATTACCACGGTCATCTGTTTTCTCATCTTGGGCATTACTTCTAAAATGGCCTTGAGACTCCACACGCCAAGCAAACATTTGCAGCTCTAGATTATTGTTGTTGTTACGGTTGTTGTTGTTGTTGTTGTTGTTGTTACGGTTGTTGTTGTTGTTGTTGTTGTTGTTACGGTTGTTGTTGTTGTTGTTGTTGTTGTTGTTGTTGTTGTTGTTACGTGTTGTTGTTGCAGACCGTATCCTACAGTCCCTGGCCAGATGGCCAACCCTATTGCAGTTATTACACCTAGGTGGACAAGGACCTGCTTCATGATGACAATTACACTTGGAACATAGAGGCTTAGACCCGGCGTATGATTTCCTGTCACTATTACCTGTAGTGTAGGCTTGGCTTGTGTTCTGCCTCTTATTCTGTTGGTTTTGATTGTTCTTGGGAAAGTTCGTCAGTCTTTTCTTATTCCTTTCTGCCTGATGTTTCAGCAAAGCATGGTTTCATAATCCTCCATTAACTCAGTTGTAAACTCAATAACTTCTTGCATGGGTCTTCGATTTGATGCCTTTACACTGCCAAGTATCATATCGGAGCAATCCACCGTATATACTTTTCAATCTTGTCTACCTCTTCTGGAAACATCCTGGAACACATCAAAGCTAGTTGCTGAAATCGTCGACTATAGGCCACCACATCGGTGCCCTGGACTTTAAGATTCCACATCTCAGTCTCAATCTTCTTGATCTCACCCCTCGGGCAGTACTTATCAGTCATCATTTTCTTCAGTGCTGCCCATGGCATGGCATGAGCTGCTTCAGTAGTAGTGGTCTTAACATGGGCATTCCACCATGTAAGAGCATCATCTTGCAGAGTGCAAGTCGCGAATTTGACTTGGCTATTCAGGGCAATAGCTAATGCTGAACACAGATTTCCATTTACTCAAACCATCGGAGAGTCCGACGACTCCCTTAGTGCCTTGATGTCCAAAGGGTTTGCATTTCAAGAATTCAGAGTAAGAGCAATATCAGCGAGCAGTTTAGGGCTGGCCTTAGGTCCTAAACCAATTGCTATTTTAGCCGTTTCTAGCCCCTTGCTTGCTTCTGGCTATCAGCCACTGCATGCAGCAGCACTCCTTGGTCCAAATATGACTGAAGTTGTGCCTCAGTAACAGTTGTGGTTGTTTCATTTGGAGTTGGTGGGACTCGGGTTGATCTCGTGGCTCTTTTTGGTGCCATTTTCTTCAATCATAAGAAAATACAGTATCCGTTAGATTTCATAAGATCGTAACCACGACAGGACCGTTCCAATGATAATTTAAAGTGAAATCAAATCACACAGTGAAAGACAAATAATTGTAATTAACAATGTATAACTAAATCACATTCATTCATCACAAATATCGTTTATAAACAAATGACATAAAACCACCATGTCGATATATAATTAGAAAACAAGACATGATGTTTAGATACAAAATGATCATACGTTTAGGTTACAAATAACATAATAACCTAAAGCCTTACTAGCCGGGATTAAACCCGTAATACTTAGTAGGCTATATACAAAATGACTAGCCATAACAAAGTCTAATCTAAGAACTGCTGCCAGTGTCCTCTGGTAGCTCTGGCTGTGCAGGACCCCCAGCGGGTCCCTGCTGTCCCTGCAATACAGTAACCTGCCCCTGCAATGTCATCACCTGTCCCTGTAAGGCTGTCACCTGCCCCTGCAGTGTGGTGACTAGTCCTGAAGTGGAATCGTCTCTCTCTGTAGTGTCTGATACAAGCAGCTTCAAGTCTTGAATAAATCTGCTGCTGTCGAGTGCGATCAGCAGCTCTAACTCCTCTCTCTCTTTCCTGCCTCAGCGGTCTGTCCCAACAAATCCTGACAATTCGCTCTCTGCCTCCTTCGGCCGCTGATTTGTAACTTGCGATCTCTGCCATCTGCGCATGCACTGTGGTCGTAAGATATAACCCCTCCATAGCAAGATCGCTTCGCAATCATCGCTCGTCCCCACGCCTCTCTCTTGCACTCGCATCTCACCTCGATCTCCATGAGCTGTCGTGTATTTGCATGAGTACGTCTATCTCGAAACAACATATTGACCCGACCGGCCAATAACTGCCTCTGTCCCTGCTCATCATCTAGCCTGGTGTAGATCTCATCTGTATCTCGTCTAACCATAGACTCAAACTCTCTCATGTGTGCACCCAACTCTATTATAGTACGGTAATAACTGGAGCCCTGTAAAGTCTCAACAATCTCATCCCATGAATCTGTAATCCCATATCCAACGTACCTCTCAGGGTCACAGCTATCCTGCCTATCCCATAGTTGGCAACAAAGCCGTATCTGCCTTAAGAACCTCCAGTGGTCTAGCAGCCAGCAGCGGCGAGCATCTCTCCGACCTCATACCCGGGACTATGCAGACCAAGACCCCCATCCGCGGTGGTAGGTCAACCTCAGGTCTGTCCTCTCTATGTATGGTGGGAATGAAATAGGAGCTGATGTGGCAGGGGTAGTGGTTGCCAATCTGGTCTGGTAGGGGAAGTATGAAGGGTGGTTGTAATGGTATTGAATGGAAGTAGCTGCAGCCTCCGCACTCATCCGAATGTAGCAGCTCGATAGCCCAAGATTGAAAAGGACTATAGGAGGTGGTGTTGTCAATACCGATAGGGTGGTGATAGTGGGAAAGAGGATCTGGGTGTGTGATAAGTGGGAAAGGGTATCTGTGGTGGTAGAAAGTGGGAAAGGGATCTGGGTTGTGATGAAGACCATGAGATAGTGAGTGATGCTGGTGGGGAAGATATAGCAATTAATCCTGGCAAACCACAGAAATCAGAACCATGCTGGTACCGGTAATGGCTCTGGAATAGTAATCTGGGGTTAATGCGCCTACAGTCATACGTATGCAGGGTGGGGTGTGGTGTGCTGCAGACCATCGGTCTTCAAATGGCTGGGGGAGGGAGTCACCCCGCAGACGGGGCAGTAGCTGGTAAAGCAACAACTACCGGGTAGGCAGGAGCTAGGTGCTCCTCCTCCGCCTCCTCGTCAATCTCGACATCCATCTCGTCATCCTCATCCTCCTCATCAGCCTCGATATCCATATCGTCATCCTCATCCTCCTTAATGTCCAACCATTCGTCTCCATCCATCCCCCCACCATCCAGCGATAGTCAATAGGATCCTCCTCAGGGTCCTCATCGCCATCCTCCTCCGGATCTGCCTCAGGATCAGTCTCTGGAACATAATCCGGTGAGGGTGCAATAGGTGAGGCGTCCTCTGCATACGGCTGGTCCTCAGCAATGATCTCGTCATCATCATGCTCTGGTCCTGGAACATAATCAGGTGAGGGTGGTGCCTGCTCAGGCTCCTCTGGGCCAGGCACATAATCGGGAGAGGGTGGTGCCTGAAGAGCGGCCTCTGCGTACGGGTCCTCTAGCATGTAAGGTGGCTCTGGGAACTCATGGTCATCGGCTCTAGGTGAACCTATATCCGATAAGTCCTCATATGGACTGGAGATCTCTGTGTGTGTAACCCCTGATTCATCCGAATCCGACATGACTGAATCTGAAAATTCAAAATAGCTTATATTAGTATTTAATATAAGACTCTTATAGTAATATACATTTATAATTATAACATGTATATCAATTAGGAATGCATCTAGTTCTACTAATGCAACAAATAGCGTATGCATGAATGTATGCACATATGTATGTCCCGTATACAACCCCGTTGTATAAATTCGTTGTTTGAAAATGGTTATAGTCCAGCAAAAAACATTGACCTGGTATCACTATAACTTGGCTCTTGATACAATCTGTAACACCCCCAAATTGGGGAGGTCCAGCGTAATAGGGTCTGGGGCGTGTTACTTCAAGATCAACAGCACAAGATAATATAAGAACGACACAAAAAGTCGTTTGAAATGATACATTGGATTTAATTGAAAACTTAATTACAAAACATATAGCTTACTGTCCCCATTGTTTGAAAACAAATTATTTAAAAAAAACAAAAGTTGTCAATACAATTCCGCCAAAATATGTCAACCTAA
Source organism: Tanacetum coccineum (assembly GCA_026074375.1). Lineage (NCBI taxonomy): Eukaryota > Viridiplantae > Streptophyta > Magnoliopsida > Asterales > Asteraceae > Tanacetum > Tanacetum coccineum. The sequence continues at coordinate 39,729 of BQNB010028826.1, forward strand.
ATCTTTAAACGTGCAATCCAAACATAACCCCAATACATCTTTGGCATCCCATGCCTATTGATCTCCTGAAAACATGCTTAAAAAACGTCAAACAAAATTGTTGTGAATTCATAGGTTTGTAAAAATCAAGAATGTCTGACCCCAAGACGTTTAGTGATATGCAAACACAATGCAAATCTCACAAAACTAGATGACAATTACACTAAGCCAATGACACTGAAGCTCGACATTTTTGGCTTGTTCGCAAAATATTGCTACTCAGCCCGTGATGATGTTCTAACCCAAACATGTAAAATACGAACATGTTAATCGTTCGTATTCCGTGATATAAAAGCCAGTCACACCGAACGGGAGGTCGTTTTCCCGAATAGATCTATTAAATAACACTCCGCGCTCACATAATGTAATATCCCAACTGATCATCTATTGCAATTGACAGTTCATATAATGGCTTAAACTGGGTATCTTGCTACTTAGGCAAACATGTAACAATACTTAGCGTCCCAATTTTGTAAAACAAAGCATGTTTTCCCACCCATAATTATAAATCAATGAAATCGTAAAAATGTGGGTGCTATGAAGTTTCTCTACCTTGAGTCAGATAATCCAAATATCGCAGATAAAGCGTCACGTAAAAGATCGAATGCAACCTAAATTATCGTAGGTCGTATAAGTACCGAGTACTTGAATATAATCTTATAGTTGTTACATCGTACTATCGTTCGGGCTATCATAATTTAAGAGGTCATGACATGACGTTCGAGGAGTTAGGACACTTTAAATCGTAAATCCCTACCAACTCTCGAAACGTCCTTCCTAAGGGGCCTCATTATGAAACTACCCTAGTTAATATAGTACTTTGATAACCACATAAATTCTATCTAATCAATGCACCAAACATGAATGTTTATTGTAAAATTGTGTTTAATAAGTTAAAACGTTTATAATCACTGTTTTAGTAAAACTAGCATAACTTTTTTGCGTTTTAACCCGATTCCTGCGTTTCTTATGTTCAACTTTTCGTATTAAGACAGAGTTATCATAAATTTTGACATTTCGATATTTTAGACCCCCTGGGAACATAGACTTTTACTGTTCACATCCGACGTGACTTTATTAAAATCGTATCGTCTCTGTAAAAACCCGAAATGTCGTATTTTTATTTGGTATAGTCTCCCGTTTTTTAATGATTCTTTCGAGGACTTTTCTCCGTTTTGAAAGGTTCTATAATTTTATGAGGTTAACAAAATTATAACTTTCTGTCATGAATATAACCTTTTATAAAAATAGTTTTATAAAAGATATAAATTGTCGTAACACAGAACTCGCGAAATTCATAACTCGTTCGTTATTAATTGAAAAATTACGATTCTTATCATTTTGGAATCCTAAAAATGTGTATTATTTATTAAAAATATTAATACTTGCTGTTTATAAATTTTATAAAAATGTTTTTATAAAAATTTACTTACGTCTATCGTTTATTACTGTTATAACCGTATTTACGTATACTTTTTCGTTTATTAATCCGTTTCAAAACAAGTTTCTGTACTTTTTTTCGGAATCGTCGTGAAATGTATTATCTTATAAAAATATAAAATGGATATGTCATATCGACCTTTTGGACAGAAATTTGCTTTAAGCTTTTGACTCCATTGTAACCATTTTCTTTAGTACTTTACTACTTTTTTGTATTTTATCACAATCTCATATATCATGATATATTATAAATCATACATATATTAAATGTCCATTGTCCATAGTAGTCCTCATATGTTCTAGTTACCAAGGTTAACAAATCCATGATAATACTTAATATCATAATCTTTACATTATGAAATCTCTAATTTACTAGTTTTGTCAATAATCATATTTATACCTAAACAAGTGTGTACAAGTGTATTTCTTTCCATAAGACTTTATTTTAGTGTTCTATTAACATGATTAAGAGTTCATAATCAATATTAACATGTCATATGTATTTCTTTAACTTAAAACATATTATGAAACTATGAAAACCCTACTGTAACACCGTAAATCATTTTTACACCAAAATAACTTGATACAATATTTTCTCATCCTTTTTAACATGATGTAAGTAATAACACCACTTGTATGTAAGTGTGTAAAATGATCATTTCAAATATAAACTTCATTTTCATGAATAAAACCTAAATGGTGATTTAAGCTAAATAGAATAATCATATGCATAAAGTGGAAATTATAAGAACATAAAGAGTTTAAATGGACCTTATGAGGTATGATGATGATGATAAACTAGTGCTAAACCCTTGTTTAGCCACAAAACCAAAGCTTGCAAAATAAACCCTTACTTTCTTAACCAAAAACCCTAACTTCCTTTTTCTTGAGTTATACTTGAAAAAGGGTTAGCCAATGCTTGGGATCACCTTAGAATAACTTATAATGGATGTGTATAAGTGTGTATGGGTTGTATAAAAATTGCTATGGATTTAGAAGAGTGCTTGCTTATTGCCGTGGCAATATAGAGAGGAAAAGGAAGGTTTTTGTTGATTTTATTACTAAGTGTTTTACTTGTAAGACTTAGCTAGTTTACTTGTATGTATATAATACTTTCAAGGGTCAAAAGTTGAGCGAGTGTATTTGTGTAAGCAATCCGGATGGAAATTGGATAGTTTAATTACAACTGTGATTTGCAAACGTTTCATCAATTAACTGGTAATTTCATATATCGTTGTTGGTTTTGGAGGAATTATCTGCAGCCAAAGATGGTATTTTGTATCTTTAATTCTTGATTAAAGAACGAAAATGTTACTTAATGTTGCAGAACTGGAAACCATTGTTTTGTGGAAACAACTACTGAATCATGTGCAGCAAAGGAGATAAAGATGGTATTTTGTATAGAGGTTTCGCCGTTTGTTCATGTTGTTGGTTGTGTTGAAAATGGTGCTTCTTTTGGATTTACATGTTTTTGGTTCCACCATCAAAAATAGGTGCTTCTTTTAGATTTACAAGCCTTTTGTATCATCAAGGTATGAATTTTTAGTTTATAATAATGAAAGGTATATTTGATTCCAAATTTTGGTTTTAGCGTTTTGATTTTTTTGTTGAAATCTGTCAGATTCTAATCTTCCTTCATAATTAACAGATCTTTTTAAAGACAATGACCTTCTTGACTAACAACAAAGACTAATTCAATGATAGTGTTTCGTTGTGAGAGTATTTAGTTGGCTATGAGTCATGGTGGAGCTGCAGTTACAAGACCATTAAAGATTGATCCTAACCAAATTCAAAGCCCTGTGCTTAATCCATCAGTTCTTATGCATGAACTTTGTAAGGGCAACCAGGCCAATCCACCACCGGTATTTCATTTTTTTGCCTGTATAGTTCCATGATTGTGTTTATATGCATATTGTTCTATGTGGTTCCATGGCAAAAAAAATTAAGAATATGAGTATTAGTTTTGAGAACGAATCAAAATTAAGAATATTCTCTGTTGTTATAGGGTCAAGAACTATACAAATTGTTGCCAGTGCGAGACAAGCAAATTGTGTGCATACTTCAGAGTGTTCAAATACTGAACCTGTATCTAGTATACCTTGCAAAACACGCAAAACATGAGATGAAATTGTGCGTAGCAGCACCAAGACATCTTACATCAATGTGAGCATTTATCTTATTTTGATAACTGAATATGAGTTCTTACTATTGATTTCCATATTTTTGTCTTCTCTCAAGTGCCAAAACGCTATCAATGGCTAGCAAGATTACATCCATTTAAGGTTATGTACATTACCTTTTGTCTTCAGTTATCTATTATGTATTTTTAAGTATCTGTACAAAATTAGGAAATAGTTTGAGAACTACAAATGACATAACCGACACATGGAATAGGTAACCGCGTATATACATTTATTATTGCATTTGCGTTGAAGAAAAATTGCTTTATGTTTATATTGGTGCTTAAATTCAATTCTCTGCAGCATGATGTATATAGCATATATGAATGAGTATTATACGAATTATGCAAGACCTAGTGGTTGGAATGGTTTGTCAATTTTTACTACTCTTTAAGCTTTACCATATAGTTCTGATATTGAACCCGAAATATTCAAATTGAGACTTTTATACTTGCAGATCCAGACATGCTTGAGGTCAAAAATTAAGGGATGAAGAAAGACAAGTACATTGTTCATTTTAGCATATGGGCCATTTCCAAAGTAAATACCTAGCTACTTACTAAGTTTGTACACCCGAGGTGGGAAGATGGTCGAGCTAGTACTAGAGTAAATAAGTAATGGTTCAAAATTGGCAGGTTGGACTAGGTTGACCCGCACATACTTTTAATAAAATTGAGCTTTGGGAGACCTTTAACACACCTGACCTGTTAACCAGCTTGCCATGTAGCTGACATATTCTATTTAACATGTTTGAGATAAAAGTATAAAACATACCCCAAATCAAGCCGTTTATGATTTTTTTTGAAATCTTCGCATATGAATTTTTCTCACTAAGTTCATGAGTTGTTGCAGGCTCCCCTTCTTATTGGATGTGACATTTGAGACATATCTAAAGAGACACTTGTTATCCTCATAAACAAAGAGCTCATAGCTATCAACCAAGGTAATATACTTTCTTACACTACTTTTGACTTTTAAGGTCAAACTAATCGTGTATTAGACTTAATAGGTCAAGATTGTATTCCGTTTGACACCTAAAACTATATATAATGTTTTGATCTGACCAAATGCTTATTATATTTCCGCAGATAAACTTGGTGTTCAGGCCAAAAAGGTTAGAATGAAAGGTGATCTTGAGGTACTTAACTAAACTCATCTTCAATATTGAGCTACCATTTCTTAATTCCATAATTTCTTGAGTTATTTATATTTCAATCAAGTTATGTATCTCAAGTTAAGTACCTCAAGTTACGTACCTCAAAATTATGAAATTACGAAATGGCAGCTTAGTATTAGTATTTAAACCATTTGGCTTTTATGGCTTTCATGGCTATATAGTGCATATATTGAGCAAAACCCGAACATCAACATTACACCCCAAACACTTACGCACACCCTATAAGCAGCGCACAATATGAAATTATACGATGCTTCACATAATTAAAAGTTTAATTTTTCCCAAAAACAAGCTCCGTGCAACGCACGGGTATGAACGCCTCGTTTTTAGTACATTATTGTTATCATAATTATTTAACCCTAGTTAATTGTTTGCTTGATTACATGGTTGCTAAGTCGAGTCACTTGCAGTATATACAATTTTGGGACGATTGAGACTCGTGGTAGTTTTTTATTTTATGGAGAAATGGGGAAGAAAGTCAAATTATTACCTCCCATACGTGCTTAATATACTCCATGTTTGTTGATCCTTCTAATTTGGGTCATTAGTTAGTTTATTATTGAGTTATTAAAAACTCATATGTATGGATGTCAATATAAATCCTGAGTCATGTATATTTATTTATCTTCAGCAAATGGCAGGGCGAAAGTCTATATAAAAAAAGAAAAAAAATGAAAAAAGCTAAAAAAAAGTATGATAGAATATACGGACTACCATCCTGCTTTTGTTTAAGTCAAGAAAGAGTCGAGAAAAGAAAAAAAAGAGTTTGATGTAGAGTTTTGTACACTTATTAGAGTTTTGTCGACTCGTGGTTTAGTAATGCCTTATTACACGTGATCTTGTGAATGATTAACTTGGCACCAGTAAAATATTCCCCATTATCCAAACCGTGTTTCCTTTACCTTACACCTAATGTTACAACCCTTTAAAATATCTCTTTGATAGTAATTCCTAGGTGCTTACGCCAAAGCGGTGGAGGTTTTGATCCTTTATCAAACTTATGGTAATCTATATGCTATGACAGGTAGTGAGTATTTAATTTCCCGTTTCCAATATTGTTATAATTCATTATACACCTGAAAGAAAGAGAGAATCCAAACACTTATGTGAGGTGCTAGTATATGATTTTCGTGCTTCTAATTACAAGGTTGATCCGGTTGTGCCACAAATTATCTTTACTTAGTAGGTTAAATGCCTCCGACTTTGCTATTTACTAGGTAGAAAAGCTCATTTGTTGAGGACAAGCAAATCCAAAGTGTAGAGGTATTTGATGAGGTGTCATTTTATACACTTTTCCAGGGTCATTTTATACACTTTTTGTGTAATTAGCATTTTGGAAGCACTTGGAAGAAAAGCACGTGACTAGGGCTCAATTTGGGAAGAAACTGGACAAAAACACAACTTTTTAAGCTAGCGACTCCCATCCTAATGCCTTCACCAAATATGGCTAAAAAGTGGATTTTTTGACACAAAGTGTGACTTCTTACTGTGTGGATGCGGCGTCACAAAAAACGTTTGACGTTGTCACAATTGCATAGTGACGGCATCACAAGACGTAGCGACATCATCACGATTAGCCGACAGAAGAAACCCTAAAGGGAATCGACGGGCTTACGGCGTCAGAAAACCCTAGTCACGCCGTCAGAGCCTAAAAACTATATATACAACCCCTTTGTTCTTATAATTCGTATGGAAACTTGGGGAACTTTTGGTGCAGTCACTTTGGATGATTTTTAGGGTTTTCTAACCCTCTTGTACTCACATACACACATGTTTAATTGAAGTGAAGTCTTTCTATCCATTTACTCATTCAATATGTCTATGTGTTGTTTGATTTAATGTTGTTCTTCGCTTTCTATTAACAAGCTAGGCTAAATTAATTAGTGTTTGCTTATGATTGCATGAAACCTTATTATGATCTTTAATATTATTGCTTCTTGTTAGTGGTGTGCACGTTATGCTCTAGAAAACTAGCTATAAGATATTACATTAGCATAGACGTCTGATTTGGTTAGATGAATCCTACAATTAGTTCTTCATAACTAAATTATGTTTGGGTAGATTCCTTCTTAAGTATTTATTGCGCGTAATTTACTATTGGGTAAGCGAGGTGCATTCCAGAAGCCCTTACCTAGGTGGTTGCGTAGACGTGTTTCTAACCAACTCGCAATAGAAAAAGGGGAATACTTACACATTACACTAACGAGGGTGATGTGCAATAATTTAGAGAGATCAGCTAAGGAGTAGTGCATGATAAAGTGAGCACGTTTGTTTACCTATACGAACTTCCCACCAATTTATATTTCCTGAATTTAGGAGTAGTTAGTAGTTTAATCAAAACCCCCTTCAAAACCCGGGATTTTAACTTGCTTTCTAAAAAATATAAAAACACAAAATACTCTTCCCTCAACCCTTAGATCTTAGTGACATACGATTCGAACCTACCTCACTATTCCTCTAGAGAACGATCAATGCCCCGAGTCTTGCCCATACTACACTACAACGATTAGGTACTTTGCCTAGGAGGATTGTAAAACTTCAGTGTTGCAATCCGCCGCATTAATAACCCACGCTAATATAACACACTGATAGGAAAATGCAAGGTAGCATCAGCAAAGAATCAAGAAAAGGTAGCCCAAAAAAATAACATTAATCAAGGAAACACCCTCGGGGCGCCAAGTGCAAGACAACATCAAACATCCAAGAGTGAAACCATTTGGCTCAGACATGCGACTGCTAGACCGGATAAAGGTGCATCAAACATAGCATGGCTGCGAACACGCTGTCGTGCGCCCTCACCAAGATCCAAATTAATTACAGCCTTCATGATCCAACAACCTATCATGGTCGCAAAGCAATAAATGCACAACCGTGATAGCACCTTCATCGCCAACAACAGAACCCCAGTCAATTTGAACACATTGATACAATAATATGCATAAAAGAGTATGCAACTCGCCATGGCTGCAAGCACAACTTGGTACTGTCCCGCCAAGATATATGTGGATTTCATCATAAATTATCCAACAACCAATTATAACATGATGTCGTGATGCCTTGCCAAGCAACAAATCCCTAACAAAGATAATTTAACCTGCCATGACTGCAAACACAATTTAGTGATGCCTCACCAAGATAAGGGTCAATTTCAACCATCATAATAATCTAACCCACCATGGCTGGAAACACAATCTAGTGATACCCCACCAAGATACGATTCAATTTCAACCATCACAACCGAACAACTAACCATGGTTGCAAAATGTAAGGCCTACAACAAAGTTTAATTAACTTGATAAGCAAACAACAATAACAACATAAATGACATCCCAAAAACCACCTAATGAAATAAAATAGACCAAAGACGATCACAAATGCATGTGACATACCTCATGTCTCAAAACCCCCAAAATCAAACCCAAACAATGTTGCATGTGCTTCCTAAGAAGGCATTCAATTAAAAACAACATAACATCATCTTTCAAAAACCCCCAAATCAAACCGAATCAAAGTTGCATGTGGTTCCAAAGCAGACATTCTATTAAAAACAACATAACATCAAGAGTGACAGAGAATAATGTATTTACCAAATGGACTGAGATTTAACATAGTAGCATCCAGTTAAACACATCGATTAATAAAGAATCAGTGTTTTTTGGCAAGATGCAAAACACCAAAACTACAAAAAATCACACACCATATATAACGCCATCAAGATTAGAATACAACTGGTACCCATGCATAAATAACCTAGAAGCTGTGAGGGTGAGTGAAGTGGGATATATATATATATATATATATATATATATATATATTCGTATATTATTAGAGAGATGAGAAAGAGAGAGAAGAATCCGGTCGATTTCAGAAGGTTATTATTGAGAAGATTGAGAAGGTTTTTCAAAAATAATAGGATTTTTAACTTTGATTCAAGTTTTTTCAAGCGTTTTAAAACTCATTTATGAGATTATAATTCAAATGTGTAAAAAAAATTTGAATTCAATGTAAAAAAAATCACTCGATTTTGGCCATATAAGTTACAATACTGAATCTTTATACAATTAAGGAATCTTATATTAACTCGGTGATATGTAAATATATATACACACACACACACACACACACACACACACACACACACACACAACCACATATTATATATATATATATATATATTATATATATATATTCTATATAATATAATTATTATATTTATTCACACATATACACACACTACACCACACACAACACATAAATATATATATATTATAGATATTATATTTATATATATTTGTTTTTTATATATATATTATATACATATATATTTCAATATAAGGATATGTGTAAATATGTGTGTGTGTATATTATATATATTATATTTTATATATTATATATATATATATATATATATAAATGAGATTATTGTAGGTGAAAGAAGATATGAATGAAACAGAAGTGGACGCGTGAAGTGGGAGAAGGTTATGTAAATGATGAGAGTGATGGGGAATTGTGTATTTCTTAGACATACCGGGATTTAATATAGTAGTATAATGTGTTTTCTCTTTATATGTAGTGTAGATAAATAGTTAATTATTGAATGACGTAATGTACTATCAAATTAAAACAAGATAAAATCATATGTATTGAACATCACAAATGTATCACCGAGATAACAGTCCTAGAGGTGGGTGTGATGTGCACTTATAAATTTTATAGGTTCTGTCACATCAACATGTACATTATAACACACATATATCGCAGGGGCTCTCCCAAATAAAATTCCTATAACACATCACAAAAAATATCTCGCTCACTCGAAAAAGAAAAAGGAAAAAAACATAACATCTCGTTATGGAGATGGCTAGGGGACGTATAACATGGCTATTGCATCAGGAGTTTAAGTTTTGCGATGCCATGGATACCAAAAAAATACTATGACATGTCATAGAGTACTGCACCTAGCTCTCTAAAGTTACACTCAAATAGGACGAGACAACATGTTAAATATACAGTATATAATTAATCAAGCAAGAAGAAACGAGGAAATAAGCTTAATAAATTATGGGTGGAATAATCAAGGTTTGTGAGATTATAGTAAACGGGCTAGTTAGAAGTTACCCAATTCATGATCATTTCCATGGATACTTCTTGAGAAGTTAAGCAATAACTGGTAGGAGAACTTATGTATTTGACAGTGACAAGGTCAGATTTATCATATGAAGTGCATTACATAAGTCAAGAAATGCATTGTCCTTTACAGTCTCATCTAAGACTTGCAATCAGGGCACTAAGATATCTTAGAAAGGAACCTCACATGGGAATCTCATTCAATAAGAGTAATAATAATGATTTGAAAATATTTGTAGAGTCACATTGAGCTAAAAGTAAAGTTACAAGGATGTCTGATACAAGATATTATGTGTTTATGTGCTAGTCTTGTTTTGTGAAAAGGTAAAAAACAAGCAGTTTTAGCCAGATCTTCAGCCGAGGCTAAATATAAGGCTATGTGTAAATATGTGTTGTGAAACTATATGGATACTTAAAGTTTAAGCATATTTATAAGTAAATGTGAGTTTACCTGTAGAGATATGAACTATGATAATAGTTCTGCTATACAAATTAATGTAAATCCAGTTTTACATATAAAAAGCAAACATTTTGAGAAAGTAAAGGTCTTAGGATAATATAGCATACTTGTTTACAAATGCGTTATCTA
>BQNB010028827.1:0-15834 GCA_026074375.1 Tanacetum coccineum
TCTAATCCTTATACTAACTACGAGCTAAGACTTGTTACAACTTTGGAAGTGACCGACACTTTTCGTGTTTCCAACATCTCTTTTGAGAGAAACTCAAATGGCTGGGAAGGGTTGTGCATTGCATCACTAGGTCCATGACGTCTTTCTTCAATACCAGAATTCATCTTTGTGAATCTGATAGATTATGTGTTGACTTGGTTTCTGCCTAAATGTTTGTGGAGGGCTGCTTTCTTTAGACCTTTTATCCATACATTTCTTTTTCATTCTTCAACCCCTTCAATGCTTACCAAGACGTCATTACTAACACCTTGTTGTGATTGTTCAAGTGTTAGCTCAATCTTAGTTTGCATTATTCCCTTATTCTCATTCATCTCCAATCATACCTAAGGACTGCTATTTCTAACTATGGATTGTCCTTGGGTAGATCCCTCCGGTTTGGTTGGATCATAGGACTGATTCCTAACCTAACCACCTTATGACTTTAGAATCGTCATGAAATTAAGATGTTGTTGGGTGTAAGATCGAACCATAAAACCTTTTCTGAAGAGTATAAACAGCACTTTGAGTCGTTTATATCACTTATTATTTTCAAGATCACATTTTAAGTACATTTCTCCCCTTATTTTAAATACTAATTCACTTATTTTTTTGAAATAGCATGTGATTAAAATTTGTCATGAAAAATCCATAGAGAAAACTTTTATACTTAGCATTCTAAAACAGTTTTTTAATTGCTCCTCCTCAAATTTACATATGTTTAACACCAAAAAAATAATACCAAGTTGTAAAAATGAATATAAAATTGAGAGTTAGCATTGTTGAGCACACAATTTTAAAAGATTATGAATTGTCATTGAAGAATTCTTGAAACTATATGCTCAACCACTAAATCATATTATAACATACAATCTATTGAGTAGTCATTATTATTACAGATTTGTTATTAAGAGATTTTTGATAACGTTTTGAATACATAAAATGTCATGTTATGATGTATCCAAAATCATTAAAGCTTTGTTTTTTGAAAAAATCCCCCTCAAACATTGATTTATTTTGAAAATGACACCAAATGTAGAAGAATTGTATTGTAAAACTTGATGAAGGATGGAGTGTTGAACACACAATTTTGAAAGATTATGAATTGTCATTGAGAAATTCTTGTAAAATTATGTTCAACATTTTGAAAAACATCATGTTAGAATACTTCTCTTCTAATGCTAAGGATAAGTGCACTTAAATGTACACTCTCCTTTGTCGGTCGGGTCCAAGTTGCAATCTGAGAGCAATTACAAGTCATAAAGAAAAATAGAAATGACATGTTTTGAAAGCATTTGAAACTCTTGATCGAACTTCATTTACAAGCCTGTGTCGATGTTAATCAACATTTCTAGGTATGTAAATGTTATCGATTCCAAGAGACATGTCAAGAAGATTCTTTTTGGAAATTTTGATTTTTTTGATTTTGTATTTTCTTTTTGAAATTTTATATTTTTGTATCTGGTTTTATAGGTTTTATATTTTTGTATTTTGCTTTTCTTAAGAATATTTACAAGTCGATGTTTGAAGAATATATCAAGCACATTCATTTGCCAGAACCTCCAGTTTTGTTGGAGTCAAACATCTCATACCAATTCGTCTAACAAGATACTGAAACCTATCTTCGAGTAAGACTTTAGTAAACATATCAGCTCATTGGTATTTAGTTTTGACAAAATACAATTCAATTATATCGTTCTCAACCTGTTCCTTGATAAAGTGGTATCGCGTATGGATGTGCTTGGTACGTGAGTGTTGCACGGGGTTGCATGAGATTGCTATGGCTGACTGAGAGTCACAATATAATGATATTTTGTTGTAGTTGTAGCCATAATCCTTAAGCTATGTCCTCATCCACATTACATGAGCACAACTTGCAGATAACGCCATGTACTTGGCCTCTGCTGATGACATTGCAGTGCAATCCTGCTTCTTTGACATCCAACTGTCTAATTTATCATCTAGGAACTGTATTCCTCCAGAAGTGCTTTTGTGAGTATCAATACAAGCGGCATGGTCGGCATCTAAAAAAGCTGTTAGTTCAAAGCCAGAATCCTTTGGATACCAGAGTCTCATGTTAATGGTACTCCTTAAGTATTGAAAGATCCTTTTAACCTCTTTGAGGTGTTTTTTAGTCGGTCTTGCTTGATACCTTGCACAATAACATACTGCTTGCAATATATGTGGTCTACTAGATGTTAGATACATGAGTGACCCGATTTTACTATGGTAGTCAGTTTGGTCTACGAGTTTTCCACTCAAATCTGTATCCAGTTTAGGTTTGGTAGTTATTGGTGTACCAACGGTATCACATTTTTCCATGCCATATTTTTTAAGAATCTCTAAAGCGTACTTGGCCTGATTGATAAAGATACCTCTTGAGGATTGGTGGATCTGAAGTCCTAAAAAGAATTTCATTTCCACCATTAAGGACATCTCAAATCTACTATGCATCAGTTTTTCAAATCTTTTTGAATAGTTAAGGTTAGTAGACCCGAAAATAATGTCATCAACCTAAATTTACACAAGTATAATATCATCCCCGTATCTTATCGTGAATAGAGTAGGGTCAATGGTACCTTTAGTAAAACCTTTAGATATCAGGAAATTTAAGAGTTCATCATACCATGCTCTTGGAGCTTGCTTTAAACCATATAGAGCTTTCCTTAGACGGAAAACTTTTTCTGGATGATCAGGATCAACGAACCCATCTCGTTGTGCAACATAAACCTCCTCCTTCAGTGAACCATTAAGAAATGTTGTTTTAACGTCCATCTGGTAGATTAAAAAAGATTTATGTGCTGTGTAGGCTCCAAGCGAGCAACTGGAGCAAAAGATTCCTCATAATCAATACCCTCTTCCTGTGCATACCCCTTAGCGACAAGTCATGCTTTATTACGAATTACAGTTTGATCTTCATCCTTTTTGTTCTTCCATAACCACTTTAGCTTGATGACTTTCTTGCCAAATGGTTTGTCGACTAGTTCCCAGACTTATAGTCTGTTGAATTAATGAAGCTCTTCTTGCATTGCCTCAATCCATGCAGAATCAGCCATTTCTTCCTTAATGTTTTTCGGTTCAGCAGTACTCACGGTAAGCACGAACATACATATTTTAGGATTTGTAGCAAGTTATCTTCTTGTTTGTACTGGCTTGGATGGATTTCCATGAACTTGAGTTAACGTGTGCTCTTTTGTCCATTGGTGTTCAAATTGATGAGTTTGGTAGAAAGTATGCATGTTTGAATTATCAACATTACGAGAAGATATCTCTGCTTCTTCATGTACCGATGTACAAAATGGGTTGACAAATGCATATGGTTTAAAGTATGCATCTACTGCTTGATTATCATTGTTTTCCTTAGCATGAACAGTTGTAGTTGGAGTTTTTGGTTCTGTTGAAGGGTGAATATTCATTGTAGGTTGTGTGTCTTGTTTAGTAGAATTGTCGGTCAGAGAAGAAGACTTGTTAACACTTGAAGTACCTGCAGTGAAAAATTCATCATACAAAGGACCGAATAGAAGATCCAACTCTTGTTGTGTCGGAATTGTTGTATTTGCTGAAGGAAAAACATTTTGTAGTTGGGGCGTGGGGCCAGAGTTGTCATAGTCTGACACCTTTTGTCGTTGGAGAACGAGGCCTGAAATGTTATTATCAACATTCGTCTTTGTCATCTCTTTGATTTCATCAAATTTAATATGTATGGATTCAACTATCAATTGGGTTCTCTTGTTGTAAACTCTATATCCCTTAGACTGAGTGGAGTATCCTACCAGAATGCACAGATCCCCTTTTTCTTTCATCTTGTCAAGATTTTCACCATCTTTAGTTAAGTAACAGGTGCAACCAAATATGTGAAGGTGCCTAATTAAAGGTTTCATGTCATTACTGATGTGATATGCAGTCTTTTCATGTGTTGGGATTATGATTGATCTGTTATGAGTATAGCATGCGGTTACAATAGCTTTTGCCCAAAAGAACAAAGAAAGTTTAGAAGCTGACATCATCATTTGAGTAGCCTAAACCAGAGTACAGTTTCGTCTTTCGACAATGCCGTTCTATTTAGGTGTTCGAGGAGTAGATGTTTGATGCGTAATTCCTTCTTCTTTGAAATATGCATGGAGTATCTTGTTTAAGAACTCGGTGCCTCTATTAGTTCATAAAAAAAAAAATACGAATAGTAATAAAATAAATATTTTTTCCCATACATACATAAATACGAATTTTGTAGATAAAAGAATAAAAGGGGAAAAAGGTTTTCGATTTGGGCTAGGACTTGTATACTTTTATTAAAACTTGTAAACCCTTCATAATTTAGGTTTTTATTCCTGCTCATCCTCTTATGGTGTCGACCTCAACCCTTAAGAACAAGGAAAAACAAGTTTTGATTCAAGAATTTAAGAGCTAGATCGCGTAGGAGCAAGTAAGAGCGCTAGGTATTTATTCTATTCTAATTTAACTTTTTAATCATGTAACAAAATCAATGATGGATTCTAGGGTTTCATAAAATTTTGAATATTAATGATATTTGATGATGACAGAATGATTATTTCTTGATTAGGGTCATGTTCATGCAATTGGTTAGGTTAGATTTGCGTAAAAACTTGATTTATGGTAAGCAAAATTTAGGGCTGTGTTTACAAGTGAATATCTCCATGATGGTAATAGGTTTTTGAGTGTTTCTGGACTCTAAACAGTAGCTCATTGAATTTACTTTCCAGAAAATCTGGCCTTGAATGTTTTTAAGGTCGGGAAGTCATTCAAATGTTGGTTATACTAAAGGTTGTCAAAACAGTAAATACGGGTCAGATTTAGGTCATGTTAGTGAGGGTAAAACCCTAACTTAAAATTCGAATTGAGCTTAGCCCTTCTACAGTAGTTAAGTTCCATATGTATATAGAGAAACCCCATACGGATACCTTCTAATTTTATGTCTAAGTATGGTTAATAAATCCAAACTCTTTAGTGTGCAATCAGATCCGAATTGGGACTGTTTTGAAGTTTGATTTTCTTAGGAGTACTTGTGCATGTAAATGGCTTTTGGAAATTCAAAGGTAGTTAATATACTCATAAATGAACATGGGTGATTTTTGGTATGAATTATTAGGGTCATTAAGTAAGGGTTTTGGGTACGTAAAGTCATGATAAAATTATGCAATTCTGAGTTAATTATAAGTAACTAGTAGAAGGAGTTAATAAAGTGGTTAAGTTTGAGCATGGTGTCGGGGTGACCCATGATGGTTAATTAAACCATTAGACATCCATCATATGAGTGTTACATAGACATGAGCTTTTAACTTGGTCGCGTGTAACACATTTGTATTTGTATTGTGTAGCTTGTGTGGATATTGTTTGGAAGCTGCTTGTGCTTCAGGTAAGTTTCATAGCCCCTCTTTTCTTATGATTTATTGGGGTGGAAATGATGCTTGTGGTTTGAAAAGTTTTAATTGCTGTGATTATGTGGTTTTACTTGAGGCATGAACAGTTATGTGGTTATTATATGATGTGTTTTTATTGTTTGTGTGTTATTGGAAGCTGAGGGTACGCCTAACCAATTGCTCGTGTGATATCCGGTTGGAGGGTAAGGATCTACCTATTTAAATCCAACAGGAGGATTGTAAATAAGACTTCAATTTTATAGTGTGATACTGATTAGAGGGATAGTGGTTCTACCTATTTAAATCTAATTGGAAGTTGAAATCAAACTCAATGTTTGTGTTGGTCAGGGCCCTAAGTATAAGTTCCAGCTGGTAGACTTTTAGGAGTGCGTAAGTACATAGTATGGGATCGGGGGATTACGTTCCTACCCAGTGTTATGAGTTGTTGGATCGGGGGTAACGTTCATACCCGTTTATGGTGAGATATGCGTTGGATCGGGGGACACGTTCTGTCCTAGTTATGGTTGTTTGTGCGTTTACATGTTAGCTTGTATAATTGCTAGCTTAACTTGTAACACCCCCATTTTTACATATAGCAGCGAAGGCTAATCTGGGGTATTACTTCATAGATACAACAATCATAATCATAGAAAACGACTCAAAGGAGACATTTGTTCAAAAGATACGTTATCATTCATTTAAAATCAGAGTTTTACAAAGGCAGGTCCCAAAATCTAGTTACATATAATGTGAATGATAATAAGTTTTAGCCATCTTCAAGTCCATGCCACTCCATGCCATAAGTTGCTCAATTATCTGGGATAAACATGCATAAAAAGAAGGGTCAACACAAAGGTTGAGTGAAATTCATAGGTTTGATATGTATAGTTGAATACAAGTTATCATAATAGAAATATTGGTATTGCAGGGATAATTATCATGGAGAACATAAATATCATGAAGAACAGTATTATCATGGAGAACAGTATTATTATGAAGAACAGTAATATTACCCTAAACTCATGAATCACATAAAGAGATATTAAGGAGATATTGAGAGATATTACCCAAAGAGATATTGGGAGATACTACCCAAAGAGATATTAAAGTGATATTGGGAGATACTACCCAAAGAGATATTAAAGAGATATTGGGAGATATTACCCAAAGAGATATTAAAGAGATATTGGGAGATACTACCCAAAGAGATATTAAAAAGATATTGAGAGATACTACCCAAAGAGATATTAAAGAAATATTGGGAGATACTACCCAAAGAGATATTAAAGATATATTGGGAGATATTACACAAATAGATATTTTCATGTACTTAGACAATAATATATCAGGATAGCATATAGTTTAGAAAACACTTGCATTCATGGTTTATAGCAGGTATCACGGGTTTATAAAGTATGTAAGGTTATGAACTCATTAAGTCTTTGAAAAGTAATCACATTGTTATAAGATAAACGAGTATATAAAAGAGTTTGTAACAAGCATGTATCCCCCTCGCGGGTTTATAAAACATGTAAATAAGTAAAGGCGAGGTTATGAACTTCACCTGATAGGTAGTTGTAATAATTATTCCAAAATGAAAGTTGGCGACCTTATCACAATCTTAATAGGGAAGGTTGATATAGCAAAATGATAGTAAACAGCCACATCACGCAACCTGAGTAAATATGTCAAGTCTTAGGAAGATTGTACTCTAGAACTTTGGTTCAGAGAGTCTAATATTGTTATGAGTTTGATTGGAAAGTTTGGAATTATTGTATCACCGTTCAGGCCATCATAATTCAGAAGTCATTCAGTAAATGTTTGAGGAGCTAGGGCACTTTAAATCATAAACCTAACAACTCAGTCAGAACGTAATACCAAGATGAAACCCCTTAATATGAAGCTCCCTAGTATTGTGATACGATATAATCGGTTTTAAGCGTTTTGATCAAAATCTGGAAATGTTAAGCGCGACAAGCGTTAATTAAAGTTATGTCTTGTAATGTTTTGAATACATTTTTATACTTTTTCAAAATGTTACATTTTAGATTCTTGAGAATGAAAAATGGCAAAATATACCCTTGGAGTTTGCACTTTTACAAGTTTGGTCCTTTTAGTTTAAAAGATGTACAAAGTAAACCTTGCACTTTGAAGAGTGACATAATAGACCCTTATAGTTATAATTTTGATAAAATGACATTTTTAGTCCTTTTAGTTTTAAGTTTCAAAAAGTTACGATATATACCCCTTGCATGGATAATATTTACAAAACAAGTCCGAATGGCCATGCAAGCTTATTTTAACATTCCAAAAGACATTTCCAGGTTATAGTTTATTAATATAAGCTAAAATATAAAGGTTTAAAGTAACAAAAGTTCAGATTAACGATTCGTTAAGCTAGAGATCAAAACGGGTCGAATTAGGGTTTTATAATGAAAACGTGTAGGATTTAATTCAAATTCCTTCAATAATCAATAAAGTGGTTATATTAACATTAATTAAACATGTTAAGATAGATTATAACAACATTTAGCCATTATAACTTTTAGATTAATGAAAAACATAAAATTAGGGTTTTGGGTGTACGGTTTTGGATCAAAATGGAAAATGAGCATGACTTGAGTTATAAAACTTTAAAAAGAGTTTATTTAGGATCATATGAACATTATAAGAGTGTAGGAGCAGAATTGGAACATCCAGAACCTGGGTTTGAGCTTATAGCTTGGAAACGGGTCGAAATCGGGACTTTTAGCTTTGTACGCCTAGAATAACGACTCTGGGGCTTCAAGGCTTCAATCTTTCACTTTACTTCTGGTCTTAGGACTCCTTAGAACACTTCTTGAGCAAAGGATTGCTGCTATGATGGGTTATAGAGGAGGAAGTGGGGGATGAGTAGAAATGAAGGCATAACACCCCTATTTATAGTTTCGAAACTTAGAGGCCAAGCTGAGGAGGTGAGGTGCCATGACCCTAATATAGATGGGTTAGGGAGTCTATGAGGGTGATGTGGTGAGGCTAGAGTGGTAGAGTGGTGTTGTGGAGGTGGTTTTGGGTGTTTCTTGCCATGGCAAGACTTAGGGCCAAAGGGTGATCATGTGGCTTCATTAGAGACCAAGAAATGGTTATAGCAGCATGGTAAGCTGCTTAGGGGAGCATGTGGGTGAGTCATGAGGTGCTTGAGTGCAAGAGAAGTCTTAAAATGGGTCATTTTGCAAAAATGGGGGTCGTAGGTTATCTAGGGCTCGTTTGAGATTTTTTAGCTTGGACTTCGAGTATACTTGTGATATAATGATTGATATATGATCACAAGACTTGTATTAAGAGTTATTAATAAGAATTGATAGGTGTTTTGGGTTTACAATGGGTGGAAACGAGTAAACGGGTCCAAAGTCAAATTAGGGCACGTTTAGGGTTTCTTGGATTTATTTCGTGTATAATTGAGATGAAATGATGAAATGATGATAGAATATGATTGATAATGTTGTAAATTAAGTTATTACAACTTATTTGAGTGGTGATTGAGGTTTAAAATGGATAAAAACCAAGAAACAGGTCATGGTTTATTGTTTTGCTCGGGTTAGGGTTTCTAAGTTTCATTTCATGAAATCTTATGAAATGAGGATGAATATGGATTGTAAATGAAGTATATGACTTGCTTGTAACTTGTACTTGATGGATTATTCAAGATTCCTTAGGAAACGGAGGTAAAACGGTTATTTGGACCTCGTGCATTAATGACTTGCACATTATGCTTTAAAGGACTTGTACCTTATTTTGGAGGGAAAGTATATTCAAATGAGATGTTGTATTACTTGTACATATGCTTTAGTAGCTTGTACATTCACTTTAGATATTAACCCTTCATGGAATTAGGGTTTAGAGGTATACGATAATGGTTTAAAGCCCGGTTTGATATAACGTTGCGAATGGTACATTATATGAGTAATGTACTTGGTAATAATGATATTAAGATATTGGATTGACATGTTATGATGTTTGCTTAACATATATGAAGATAGGATTGGCATAGGTAGGTTGTGTGAGCTCGTCTACTTTAGTTATGCAAGTTACATTGCATATTGAGATATTGGTAATACAAGTAATGTAATAAAGCAAAAAATTTCCCGTAGATTTGTGATCATAATAAAATAGGTTGATTTTGTATTTGATGAAAATTCTTGGGTTGTTATAGTCTCTACCCCTTACAGAAATCTCATCTCGAGATTTAGTCGAAATGCCGGAGAGATGTCAAGGAATGATTATGAATTTGTAAGAGAGTTGCTAATCATGTGGGATACAGATTTAGAAATGAACAGATGATAAAGGTAATAATGATAATGATAAGTGAAGAAAAGGAATTATTTGTACACACGGATTGAAAGAAACTTATTTGTGCGTATGCTATATACTTAAGCCTACTTATTTATAATTTGTCACTTACAAAGAGAAGCATCCAAATCCTTGTAACTGAGAATTTATAAATTCATAGTTCGGAGATTTATAATTTCCTTATTCAAGTGAAGAAGCGTCCTAATTCATTTCAATAAGATAATCATAAATCGTCTTACCTAAGCATAAAACATGATATCAAAACGGTAAGGTGTAGAAAATGATATGATCATGAAAGGTACGATAAATATGGAGATATTAATTGTACTGACGCCCATATAGTCGAGGATGATAAATTATGTTTCAAATGTATGAGGAGAGTATTCAGAGTTGAATATGATAGAATTAATGGAATTGACAAACGATGTCGAGTTTTGATATCACTACATAACAAGATGTAACGTAATCATCACTTTATTATTCCATGGATAACTTTTCATATGAAACTTTTAAAAGAGTTGACACTTATACTACGTGTCTCGTAGTAGGATAAAAGCAACAAATAACAAGGATTGTAGCTTGATGTTTAGGGTTTTCAAACTTATGAAGTATGTTTCAGATGATTCTGGTGATGAACTTGAATATCTTCGAGAGTTGTTTCTAGAGTAGAAAAGTATACTTGTCTCTAAGTACGCCCTCCTATGGCCTTGTTGTTTGCTTTTGAGCACTAATTCGCATAATGTCCTTTCTCTCCGCAGACATTACAAGTTAGGGATACTGATTGTAGGTTGTTTCTAATGGCTGGTCTTTTGTTTCTGCAATTCTTGGTCAGATGACCTACTTTATTGCAAGTTCGACACTTGACAGTGCAGGGTCCTATGTGATGCAGGGTGCACCTTTCACACAAGGGACGATTCCCAGTATACCCATTAGTGGCAGCATAAGACCTGAAGGTTTCTTGCCTTCTATTTTGCTGTTGGTGGTAATCATTGTTACGGTTGTTGTTGTTATAGTTATTCTGATAGTTGTTGTTGTTGTTGATGATGTTTCCCTTATCCTCAAGCTTTCGTTTGAGATCATTGGTTTCTTGTGCAGAATCATGTTTTATTATCTGATCCATTAATCTCTGGGCTATGTTGTTGACTTCCTCTAAAGTCTGAGGCTTCGAGGCAGTAACATTTCCTTCAATACTTCTGGGTAGTCCACTGATGAAGACTTCAACAAGTTTCTCGGTGTCTGGTACCATGTTTGGGCATAAGACGGCTAATTCATGGAATATCCTAATGTAAGTCTTAAGATCATTTCCTTTCACAAGCAAGTTGTAAAATTTGTCTTCTATTTTCTTGACTTTAGTTCGAGGGCAATACTTATCGGTTAAGAGTCCTTTTAATTCGGTCCAGGTGATTTGATTGGCTTGATCTATTCCAATAGGTTGAACGTATGAATTCCACCAAGATAGGGCATCATCGGTTAAAGTACCGGTAGCATATGTCACTTTGTTTTCTTCGGCACAGTGGCTACGAGAAAATACTGATTCAGTCCGCTCAAACCAGCGAATGAGGTCAACTGCTCCCTCTGTACCTTTGAAGTAGAAAGGTTGACAGCTAATGAACTCTTTATAGTTTCCCGTTTTTGCTACAGGAATTCCAGTAGGTCCGGTGTTCCTGTTGGGATTACTAGCACTTGCCGTTGTTGCAGCTTGCGCTTCCAGAACTGCGACAAAGCTATTAGCAATGAGTTGCTGGATGGCATCCAAAGTTATGGCTGGTGTTTTAGATGTTGATGTCCTTTTGGGAGGCATTCTATCAACAGAAGATAACACGTAGTAAGAATGATATCCTAAGTTATAAAAGAGAATGTGATTCTTAAAATGCTTAAAGAGAAATGCTTATTTTTGAATTTTTAAGCACTTAGAGGTTATGATAAAGACATAGATAATGATGCAAATGATGGAGATGATGATGAAAGAGAGATAAGCTGGAAATAAGGTATGTAACGGGATTGCCTTCATAAATAACTTGCCTTCTTACGGTACATAGTCAAGATTTGACAAGCGTTTTTATTTATACCACACATCCCCTATAACTATTCTAAGAGTTTGTTGATTCTGAGCCGGTAAATGACATCCTAAAGATCCTCCTGATCGGTGTGGTGACGAGTTTGGGATTTTCTCAATGATTTGTTCAAGATCGGAAATTCTGTAGTGAGCAAAGGCAATCTTATCCTTTTGCCCTAACCGCTTCTTTTAAAGTCTGATAATCTAAGTACGGATTTTCTTGAGTTTGGTCTTTAGTTCGTTACTATTCCTTCGTATGATCATTCTATCAATACGTCCTTCCTCCATTTTCTCGATGTGGTGAAGATAGAGTTCATCTAAGTAATTCAAAATATCTTCGATTTGTCCCTCATGATGTTTCAGATACATCTTATCTGAACATTTTCCTATTTCAAATACTTGAGGTGGGGTAGGAGTATAAACTGAGGAAGATGGTGATACCAAATTACAAGTTTGATTCCGAGATGAATTAGATTACGTTAGTGAGGAAGAAGATGGCGAATGGAGTTTACGTTTAGGTTGGTAATAGTCTTCAGGAACAAAGAAATATTGAGGATCAATTGTTAGTGATGGTGGTAATACCAGAGATGGAGTCAAAAAGGATCTAGTGATAGGTTATATTCCTTAGAATAAATTGCTTTACATCCTTCAAATAAAAGGTATGTTGGTAGATTAAAAGATGGGAATACCGGTGGAATCATTATTATCGTTAGAGTTTATTCGAGAGTTAAAAGAATTGCTTCCCAATGAACTGGGAAATAATATGATGAGACCGAATATAGTGTAAGAATATTCATTGAGGAAAAAGCATCCTCAATATCGATGTAAAAGTGGTTGGGAGAAGAATCTTATATTATAACAAACCTAGTTTGTAAATGCATACATTATTGATGTAATGTATAAGAGTTAGGGTGTATTGACATTCTTGGTTCGGATGTAGTGGCACGGGTACTTTGATGGTGAAAAATGAAATGTGGTTATAGTTAAGTTTTTGGACTTGTTCTCGATAACCATGCACGTCGATACCAATCTGTAATCACCCCTATTTGTTACAAGGTAGCAGAGGAAGCTAATTCTGGGGTTATTACTTCATAGGATGACAACAAAGCATAATCATAGTACGACCCTAATGAGGTTGTTCTATTCAATAGATAGGTGTATCATCATTTCAATTCAGAGTTTTAAATGGCAAGTCCCAATATGCGTAGTTACAGACTAATGATGGAATGATATAGAGGTTTTAACCAATTCTTCGAGTCCATGCCACTCAGTGCCGTATATTGCTCAATAACCTGAGATAAACATGCTAAAGTTCAAAACATAAGGTTGAGTAAAATTCTAGGTTTGATTAAAACAGTTTTGCATAAAGTCAATAGTGGAATAATTGTACAAACACATTTATTATGAAAATGTTATTGTTATGATCTTTAGTCACGTTATTATATACCCGTTATTTGTAATGATTGCAACGAATGCAATTATCATAGTAACCATGTATTACTGCGTTATTGTCTTGTTTGGTCTGTTTGGTCATGTCTGGTCATGGTCTCGTCTAAGCTCATGGCACACAAACTGACTAGTGTATATATATACCCAAAATGATGTGGTATATATATAGAGAGATAATGGCCCTCGGTGTAGGTAAATGCCATATACTTATGAAATTCAAATATAGTGTGTTTGGTTACCTATCCGGTTAACACAAATAGGATTCGGCAATCCCGATAGATCTATCCACAATATTCGCGTTCACCCGAAAGTGATTAATGGTCCATGATAATGAGGGACTTTTGGCATATAGTAACTTAGACATTAGTCGTAATGGTATATCAGGATAGCATATAACTTGGAAAAACACTTGTATTCGTAATTTATAGCATGTATCCCCCTCACGGGTTTATAAAACATGTAAATAAGTAAAGGCGAGGTTATGAATCTCACTAAGTCTTTAAAAAGTAATCACATTGTTATAAGATAAACGAGTATGTAAAAGAGTTTGTAACAAGCATGTATCCCCCTCGCGGGTTTATAAAACATGTAAATAAGTAAAGGCGAGGTTATGAACTTCACCTGAATATGTAGTTGTAATAAATATTCCAAAATGAAAGCTGACGACTTTATCACAATCTCAACAGGGAAGGTTGATATAGTAAAATGATAGTAAATAGCCACGTCAAGCAACCTGAGTAAATATGTCAAGTCTTAGGAATATTGTACTCTAGAATTTTGGTTCAGAGAGTCTAATATTGTTATGAGTTTGATTGGAAAGTTTGGAATTATTGTATCACCGTTCGGGCCATCATAATTCAGAAGTCATTCAGTAAACGTTTGAGGAGCTAGGGCACTTTAAATCGTAAACCCAACAACTCAATCAGAACGTAATACCAAGATGAAACCCCTTAATATGAAGCTCCCTAGTATTGTGATACGATATAATCGGTTTTAAGCGTTTTGATCAATGTCTAGAAATGTTAAGCACGTCAAGCGTTAATTAAAGTTATGTTTTGTAAGGTTTTAAATACATTTTTTATACTTCTTCAAAATGTTACAATTTAGACCCTTGAGAATGAAATGGCAAAATATACCCT
The DNA here is from genome assembly GCA_026074375.1 of Tanacetum coccineum. NCBI lineage: Eukaryota > Viridiplantae > Streptophyta > Magnoliopsida > Asterales > Asteraceae > Tanacetum > Tanacetum coccineum. Next base: position 14,388 of record BQNB010028827.1, read on the forward strand.
TGGAGTTTGCACTTTTACGAGTTTGGTCCTTCAAGTTTAAAAGATATACAAAGTAAACCTTATACTTTCGAAAGTGACTTAATACACCCTTATAGTTATAACTTTGATAAAATGACATAATCAGTCCTTCTAGTTATTAATTTCATAAAGTTACGATATATACCCCTTGCATGAAATACTTTTGCAAAACAAGTCCAAAATACTATGCAAGCTTATTTTAAGTTTCTAAATGATATTTGCAAGTTATAGATTATTAATATAAGCTAAAATATGAAGATTTAATGTAACGAAAGTTCAGATTAACGATTCGTTAAGCTAGAAAGCAAAACGGGTCAAATTAGGGTTTCAAAACGTAAACGCGCGGTTTTTAAGATCAAATTCCTTCAATAATCAATAAAGTTGTTATATTAACATTATTTAAGCATGTTAGGATGGATTAGAAAAACATTTAACCATTATAACATTTAGTTTTAAGAAAAATATAAAATTAGGGTTTCGGGTGTACGGTTTTGGATCAAAATGGAAAAAGAGCATGAATTGAGTTATGAAACTTTAACAAGAGTTTATTTAGGATCATATGAACATTATAAGAGTATAGGAGCAGAAGTGGAACATCTAGAACCTGAGTTTGAGCTTATAGCTTGAAAACGGGTCAAAATCAAGACTTTTAGCTTCGTACGCCTTGAATAACGACTCTCGGGCTTCTTTTCTTGGTTTCTTTTGCTTCACTTATGTTCTTGAGACTTCTTAAGATTCCTTAGGATCTTTTAGAGCAAAGTATAGCTTCTATGATGGGTTATAGAGGAGGAAGTGGGGATGAGTTTAAATGAAGGGTTATGCACCCCTATTTATAGTATTTCGACCCTTAGAGGCCAATAATCTTAGGGATTAAGGTTAGGATAGGTGGGGGTGATGTGGAGAAGCTAGGGGCTGAGTTAGAGGGGCTATGGTGTAAGGTGGAAGCTTGTAGAGGTGTTTATGGTGGTGGTGTAGCCGTGACATACCTTAGGGACAAAGGAAGGAGATGTGGCTTTATTTAGGCCAAGAACATGTGAGATATTTGTTATAGCAGGTGGGTAAGCTGTTTAGGAAGGTGAGGTGCTTGTCATTGAGGTGCTTGTTTGCAAAAAGATTAGTCAAAACGGGTCAAAATACAAGAAGCAAGGTCGCGGGTTCATTAGGGTTTGTTTTGAGTTTTCAAGCTTATAATTCGTGTACATTTGTGTTATAAGCAGGGATTAATGATCATAAGATTTGTATTAAGGTTTATAATCAAGAATTGATAGGTGGTTCGGGTTTAAAATGGGTGAAAACAAGTAAACGGGTCCAAAGTCAAATTAGGGCACGTTTAGGGTTTCTTGGATTTATTTCATGTATACTTGCAATGAAATGATGATAGAATATGATTGATAAAGTTGTAAATTAAGTTATTACAACTTATTTGAGT
>BQNB010028827.1:19892-56295 GCA_026074375.1 Tanacetum coccineum
TTTAGAACCTTAAAGTGCATATGGCAATGAGCGTTTATGATTCCAGTACGCTACTTTTGAAATGCTACTTGAAGAAGCGTTTAGTTTTTTCGTCATTTTACACTTTATAACTAGAGACACAGCTATGTTACTAAACATTTTCTTAAAACAAACAGCTAGTGCTAACCGCTAAACAAATAATACTAAACATAGCCTTAATTAGTCCATGTTTAACCAACTCAAAGCACAAATATGATAAAAATAAACAAAAGGGTAAAAATGGAAATAATTACCAGGAGCAAAATAAGTAACAAAATTGAATTGAATAGCAGAAGTTGGATTAATTGGTAAATCGTTAACGTTTGGTAACAAAAGCTCGTGTAACTGCTTTTCACTGTCATCTCCGTTTGGGTTTTCTTTAACGACTTGCGATTCTTCTTCTGCGATTTCGGTTGTCATTGGAATATTATGATTTAACGGCGATTTTTTTTATTGAACCGAGTGATGAATTTGATGATTGTTTATGAGTTGGGTTATGTGGGCTGATAAGATGAGATATTGGATTGTTTTCGGGCTTATAAGTATAGCCCAAAATCTGAATTTGATTATGGTTCGAAACTTCGAATTGACGGTGAGCAGAAAAACCAAAATAACCGAGTAAATCGAAAACCGAACTGAACCGAACTGAAAACAATCGAACCGAACTAAGAAACGAACCGAATTTCTCAAAACCGAACCGAACTACAAATTCGGTTTACGGGTTGGATATGGGTTTGGCAATCATAATTTTTAAAAAATGTTTTCTTTTTATTCTTCTCACGAATATTTGTCTTTTTATTTTAACCTTCCTCTATATATATATATATATATATATTTTATATATTCATGTATAAAAAAATACCATTAAAATTTTATCCTAATGTAAAAAAACACTTTTTATGCTTGAAATATTTTATTTTTGCTAAATATCTATGTAATTTTTTTTTTAATTTCGGTTTTCGGGTTGACCCTAAAATAGTTTTCGATTTTCGGATTGACCCCAAAATAAATTTCGGTTGGTTGAATTCTAGTTCAGTTCGATTTTCGGGTTGACAAAAAAAAATTAACCGAATTAACCGAATAACCCGATAACCGAACCGATCAACACCCCTAATTATGATTAGAAAAGAAAGAGTTGATTGACTTGACTGGTTTTTTTACAGGGATAAATTATTTACCACCTCCGTCTCAAAATAAAATGTTTAGTTTGACTTTTTAATTTTTTTTTTTTTTGAGTTTTATTTTAAATATTTTTTTTCGTGTTATATAATACTGAATAAAATTATACTAACGAAAATATATAAAAACCCAATCGTATATTTTGCACAAAGTATTATATAACACAAAAATAATTAGCTATAGTCAAAGTAGAAAAAAGAAAAATTTTAAAACTTAAAATTGAACACTTATTGTTGGTGGGACAGAGGGAGTACTTCACTAATCCAATCAAACGGAGAGTGTGACACCTCTACTAGTTCATTTGTCAGCAAGCATCTAGTTGTCGAGTGAGTTTCTTATATTCTGCTTAGATGAGATTGTCTTTTGTTGTTTTTGTTAAAAACTATATCGTGATTATTATTTGTTTCTACAAATTGGTCATTGATCGAACTCTTTTCGTTTTTTTTCTCTTCGGCACAACACTCAATGGTATGCATGGCGTGATTGGCGTCACAACTGAATCCTTTCATTGACCTTTCTTTTCTCTAACGAAAAAATCCCCCTCTTGGTGATGTGGGTTGTCTTCCGGCTCCTCATAAATGATGTTAGGATGGGTCGACCCATCATCGGAATCCTAGAAAAAAGAAATAGGGATTTTTGGGAAGCCCGTCGCCACCGTGCTCACGACTTAAGTTTTTCAGGAACTAGTAACGCGTAAACCATGTCAAACAAATAACGATCAATATCCGAACGGATCTAGACTAGATGAGATGTCGGTGCCATTAAACAATTTTTCTAAGGGGGGCGGTTAGACATGTACATTGACCCGTTTTTACAAAAACCGAACCGGTTTTTGGTCAACGGTCAAGAACCGGTTACCTATTCGGGTCGGGTTAACTTATAAGGGATAAAAACCCGAACCGCTAAGAACCGGTTCGGGTCGGTTGGTAACCGGTTCGGTTGCTAAAAACCGGTTGCCAACCAGGTTTTTTTTTGGACCCACTGTCCTAACAGATACCAGCAAGGGGTGTTTGTTTTCTGCTTATTTCTGGCCTGCAACAAGCATATCAGCAACATTGCTTCTGATTTTTTGCTTATTTTTTTCCCAACTTTCAATCACTCACATATATAGCAGAAGGGGTGTTTGGGCTGCATAAAGGGGCGTTTGTTTTTTTGCCGATTTCGTGTTTTTTACACAATAAACTCATAAAACTTTAACTTTTATTTCTTAAACTCATAATACATCAAACATAAAGTACGAGAAACACAAATCTAATACATTTGAACGATTTATTCATCGGAAAGTGATATCCTAAATAAGAGCTTGTTCAAGATTGGCATCTTCATCTTCGGGTTCGGATGATCTAGCCTCGCTAGTAGCTTCATCTAGAGCGAGTTCTTCATCAAAAATTATGTTTGCTTCACCCGTTGTCACCTCGACATCGTGTAATTGCCCTTCGTACTCTAGTCTGTCTTCAAGACTTGCAATGTGTTGTATACGCTCGGCCGCGTCCAAATGATCCTTCAAGCATATACATATCTCCAAAGATGTCGGCGTGAGTCTTGTTCTTCGTATCGATAATACCCTTCCACTAGTAGAAAAAGCGGATTTTGAAGCAACCGTAGAAGCTTGCACACTTAGTAAATCCCGGGCCATGGTGGCTAGAACGGGAAATTGAGTTTCCTTTCCTTTCTACCAAGCCAAAATATCAAATTTTGTGAATTCTTCGTGTTGCATAGTGTTTATCCAATCGGTTCTAATATATCTCCTATATTCGTAAGTCGATATGTGGTCACTCTTAGCCCGTTTAATGCTTTCTTGTCTCAATCTATAAAATAAGCCCATTTGCGGATCCATGGAAGTATGTGTAGAAAATGTAGAAGCCGAACTCGTTGAAACATTTGTTGCACCATATTATTATAATAAACATCAAATAAATTTTTAAAACATTTGTTGAATTTTTTTTGCATTTGTTTCAAAGTGGACGTTTTCTTGATGCAAATCCAAATCCGTAAAAATCTTTTCGATAAGTAGTTTCACCCCGCTAATGTTAAAACACGGGTTTAATGCGGCGGTACAAATAATTACAGGTGGAATTTCTTTGAAATATTTTCTAAGTTTTTCTTTCATCGGTAAAACCATATATGCAAATAGTGGACCTTGATATTCGAATTCGCCCAATTTTGAACACATCAAATAAATTTGGTTTAGTACCAAATGACTCGTAGGATAATAAACACCCGATAATAAAGTCGTTGCATCCTTAAAAACTTCGAGTAATTCTGTTAATTTTTGAATAATAAACCAATTTTCGGTCAAAAATGGTGCAATGTTATGACGCTCGTTGCAAAGTTCCTTATGATAAACCATTAAAGTAGCTTTTTGGCGTAAACCACATATAAACATTTTGTAAGTCGAATTTCATCTTGTAGGAACGTCCCAATTAGTGGATAAACAAATGTTTTGAGTTTCATGACACAATCTCATATAATTTACATGTGTAGCTTTACCCGATTGAAATACATCTTGTAATATTTTTCTAAAAGCGATCCTTATAATAAGTATTTCGGGTGTCGCTAGTCCGTCTTGCACAACCAAGTTTATGATGTGTGCAACACATTGACTATGATAAAAAATGTCATTCAAAGGGGGTCGGTATTTTAGTATTAGTTTTTTGACGGCACTTGTATTATTACTCGTGTTATCAAATGAGATTGAAAAAACATTTTCTTCTATTTTAAACACTTTCATTACATCTCGTAACATACAAAATAGATTTTTTGCAGTGTGAGGATACTCAAAGTTTTCAAAAGCAATCGTACGCTTCATCATTTTCCAAGTTGCGGGATCAACCCAATGTGCGGTAACACAAAGGTACGAACCGGGTAAACCATGCGGAGCCGACCAAACATCAGTTGTTAAGTTTACACTTGTTTTTAAATTTTCAAAACCTTTTATTAGTTTAGCTTTAGCATCTCTCCAAGCTTTCATATAATCACATTTAAGAGTAGCACGACTTACTTGAGTATATCGCGGTTGAAGAGTATTTTGAATCACTCTAGTTAATTAAGCGTTGTAGAAGTTGTTGAACGACAAACCTTCTTTGTAACCCTTGCCTTTTTGTGAGTTTTGAATGTTCTAAATTAGTTCTTTGACTATTTGACTTTTGTCATTTTATGTTAGAACAAGTATCGTGTTGACGGTGGTGATTTATGTGATTGAGGTGTTTTATGGTTAAATGGTGTATAATAATCCTTTTTAGAGGGTATTATTATGTTGATTATGTTCCGGGTGGTTTGACCCGTGAATAGCGTGAAATGCCAAAAACGAATCCCGACACGTCCGATAATGTTCAAAATGATTTTGAGAAGTTTAATGTAGAAATAAGTCATGCAAATACTCTAAGTTATTAGAAAAGTATTTTTAAAGTGAATCAAAAAATGCTAAATAACCTCGAGAAATATTTTACGATCGAGTATTTTGAGTTTTAAGCAAACCTGACACAAAATTAAGCAATCCCGAGCCCCTAGGATGCTCTAACCGGTTCTAACAAGACAAAGGGGACAAATAGACAAAATTTTAGCATGATGGTCCAACCCTTAGTACTATATTATTTTGTTTGCATCCAAAACACACACAATGCATGTTTGAAAATCAAATCTCTATTCTCTCTTGCTCACTTTTGCTCGTCCGACCAAAACAACACACACAAACATATACTTTTCAATCTTTGATAAAAAAACATGAATATTTGTGTAGTCGTGGGTTGATTCTAGTATCCAGGATATTGTTTAAACTACGTTTGGGTAGTCGGTTCGCGTTCCTTCTCTCTTTTGAACACCGTCTTTGTAAGTTTTCCCAATCTTGATTTAACTTGTACTTTTGAGTGTTAAATTATGCATAGAAGCTAGTTGTACGACGCGTTTGTTAGAAATCAAAAATAAAAAGTTTGTGAAAGGTTATAAAGGTTCGGTTTGGGGTTCGAACATTTATGTCAAAAGAGGAACAAGATAGTAAAAGAAAAATAAGGTTTTTTGTAGTTTTATTGTCGTGGTTGTGTTGGTTGAAAAATATTTATTTGCTATAGTATCTTATATTGAAAAATCGATTGAATGTCTTATTTTTAAGCATTTTTTGAGCTTATTTCGAGCATAATTAACACTAAGCAACAAAGGAAAATGCAAAGAAGGTATTTTGGTTTACCTCTTATGTCGTATTTTTGTGGACTACTTTGATAGCTTATGGTGATAACCGAGTATACTACGTAGCTTATTAGCTTATTTTCGAGCTTAATGAATTGGTTTTTGGGAGCTTAAGGGCTCACGGCCCAATAAGCCGTGGCTTATTAAGGGCTTATTGTGGTCCGGATTATTTTGTTAGCTATTGTTTGGGCTTATATTCATTAATGGGCTTTGGTATTGGGCCTAAAGTATATATTATACATATGAATGTCTTAATGGATCTTTATTGGGCCTTAAGGCCCAATAAGCGTAAATTAGTCATTTATGAGTTTTTGGGAACTTTGGAAAATGGGACAAACTTATGAATTGATATTGAAAGTCGTTTGGGAAATACGTTTTGGTGAACATTGAGAAATATGGATTTTTTTTGGCATTTTGTCAGAAAATGGTGAATTTGTGGAAAATTGTTTGAAATAAAGGTTTAAAAACCTTGGAAAACGTTGTATACAAGTACGGGTCATGTCGAAATTTCGTAAAAAGTCTATACTTAGTAATTTTACCCAAAACGCGATTTTCTATAAAATAATGAAATATTATTATTTTAATAAGTCGACTATAAAACGAAAAATATACTTTTTGAAACTTTTCTAAATTGTTTAGTATAATTAAACGTTCCTTTTCTTATATTTAAATGATGAATTAATGGTAACTAAGAGTACCGAATAGACTTACCGAAGTATATTATAAGTGCTTATTATAAGAATTTTCTTATATTACTCTACTATATTATTAGATAGTATAAGTATGTATATTATACTACGGAATGAGTTGGAAGTATGATATTTTTGAAGAAGTAAGTTGTCAACCATCACACCACTGAAAATGTTAAGAATGACCGTACAACGCGCATCTGATCATTATGCATCAAACCTGAAAACTGTTTTGAAAATGAGTGTCTAAGTGGAACATTAATTGGACTAGGTCGTGTTCGGACGTCGTTGCATTTGCTTGTGTGATTTTGAGTTGGCTGGTTGAGACCTTTGCTTGAGGTGAGTTCTCGTAGGTCCACTTTTTAAATCTTTTCCGTTGGGGGAAAATGATACTCAAATGTGTTTTGAACTGTTTTTCTGAACTGTGCGAAATGTGGTTTTGGTTTTGGGACAATTTATGTGATTATGACTGCTATGTGAATATTATGTGGTATGATTGTTCCTGCCTGCATCGAGGTGCATGGAAATGTGTGTGATTAGCATGGAATTGCTATGTCTGTGAAGGGTCTGCCCTATTGTAAATGCTCTAGCTGGTAGGCTTTTAGGTGCGTATGACCTCGGGGTTGCGACCCCAAGAGCGTTGGTACACGCTGGTGATAAGACTAGCGGGGATGCTAGGTCTTGGTACATGATTAGCGGGGATGCTAAGTCATGGGTTTGTGATTTTTTGCATATATTCATTGTCATATAGCACAATTGTCCAACTGTTTGAAATATTGGCACAACAACTAGGTTTTCTTCAAACCTACAAGCTCGCCAACAATATTGTTGACGTTTTCGAGTGTCATTTTCAGGTGAAGAGAATGATCGTTAAGGTTGAGATGTGTGATAGCAGACTTTAAGTGTATCCTGTATGGATCATGTTTGAGAGGTCTTGTTTTTTTAAGTATGTTATGGATTTGTTTTCTTGAGGATTGAAGTTTAAGTTTGTATGGACCCCTACGTGGGCATTTGGATTTGTAGACGACTATATGATGTGTTCTTGGATGGGACATCACTCAAGGTTGTATTGAGGTTGATGGTCATTATGACACTTTTCATTTATGCATCTTAGTTTTGCTCTATTATGTATCTTGTGTTATGATTGATCATTCATGTCGCATACCCGTGTTTCTGCCTTTGTCGGGGTGTGACAGATTGGTAATCAGAGCCAAGGTTATAGAGAACTAGGTGGTTTGGCCTAGACTATAACATAGGAACCTTCATATAGTTGCATTATAGGACCTATGTGCGCGGTGTTCTGCTTATACTTTCTTCTATGGTTATATAGTATATCGTATTAGTTAAGTCAATCATTGAAATGTGCGAGCCTAATAACGACACGGGAAAGGATAATGTATTAATACGGTGGCAACGTAGTTATCATCGTATCAGACTCAGCGTATTTCGTATTAACGTACACCCAAATCGATGTTGAAAACCTTAAGGACCGAATGTGTGTGTGTGTGTATTATAATTATTAAAAACCTTGTGTGTGTAATATATTATATCTATATATATATATATATATATAATATATATATATATATTTAACTATATATTATATAATATAACATATTTACTATATATATATATATCTATATATTTATATATATATTGGGGTATATTAAGACATTAGCGTTAACCTTTCCCTCCTACCTAACCTTTCCTATGTTCTCCCTCGTGTAGATAATGCCGCCAAGGATGACGACCCAAAGTGCTGGCCGGCCTGCTGCCGCATCACGAGGAGGGGGAACAGGTGGACGAGCTGGTAGAGGTGGTGGTAGATCTGGAGGTCGATCTGGTGATCAGGGTAATGGTAGGATTGATGGTCAAGGTGGCCAAGTAGGTGGCCAAGGTAGTGAGGTGAATGACGGTGTTAACGGAGTCCTCGACTTCTTCACCATCATTGCACAGCAGTTGCGAAATTTACTTCCCACTATTGTAGCCCAAGTAGGCAACCAAGGTAGAGGTCAAGGGAATGGTAGGAATCAAAACGGCGATGCCATCAATGACAACATCCGGGGTGATGTTAGGAATGTCATTGAGAACAACGACCGTAGGGGTTGTACCTATAAGGAGTTCTTAGCTTGTAACCCTAAGGGGGTGTTTGGTACGCTTGAATGGAAAGGGTAGAATGGAAAACACGGGCGTTTCTCATGTTTGTGCGAGTCATGGAATGGAAACAAAGAATTAAAAGGTCATTCTCTTTTCGTCAAATCCATTCCTTCCAAAATAGGGAGAAAGGGCAAGAATTAAAATTTGTGAAGTCTTTATTCCACCGTCTGATTCACATGGAATGAGGATTTAATTAAAAAAAGCGAAGTAACATATATATGCATTCACGTGCCAAGCACAAACAACTAAAAAATGAAACCCAATTTCTCTTTGACGCTTTAAATCTTCCTTCATCAAACCAATGTTTCTTTCACAAAATCAAAATGCTTCGTTGTTAAAATCTCATATTGTTTATTTTTTTATACATTCTTCAATTCAGTATGCCTTTCTGTTGTAAATCATGTAATGTCATTTCAGTTTATGATCAATTCAAAGATAAGGATCTATATTCATGTAATCATGTGTGATTTCACGATGTCTTTGTTGCTTTAAAATTAAGACCTCGTCTCACTATTGTTGTGTGTGTCACATGTTTGATAAAACGCCAAACTAACATCTTACAGCTTAGATAGGGCGGATTCATGGATTCATAGACGATCATTGTGATCGTCATTCCTTCGTGATAGTCTTTGCAACAGTTTTGAACGAGTTAGGATTTTGGTCTTGAGACCCTGATCTTTTCAATTGTTGTTGTCTTTGCTTCTATGCATTGTTGTGTTTGTGGTGGTATTGTGATGGTGTTATTTACGTGATTGTGTCTTCCTTTCGACTATTGCGTTCCATTATTCACAGCGGTTGTTATCACAACAATGGTGTTGTGTTCGTGGGTCTTCACAGCAGTAGTTTTCACAGCAGTGGGGCTGTGTTCATGGGTTTTCACAGTGGTAGTGTGGCGTTGTTGTTCAGTGGTTATCACAACAGTGGTGTTATAAATTTACAATCTTGATCACAAGTTACTCTTCATATCATGTTTTCTAAACTGTAAATTTGTTGTTCTTGGTTAGCTTTCTTGTCAAATAATGTGATATATAATTATACAAAGTATATGATTGAAAAAGAAAATTCATAATTAAATTCATTTCTATTCCACAACATTACATAACAAACAAGAGAATGATTTTTGTCATTCTGATTCTCCAATGGCACCAAACAACGAATCAATCCTCATTCTTAGTTTTGATTCTCTTTCTAAGCAATTCCATTCTTTACTCTATTTTCATTCTTTGTGATTCAGTCATACCAAACATCCCCTAAGGAGTATGATGGGAAGGGAGGTGCAGTTAGCAGAGCATAGAGATTTATCAGAGTATAGCAGTTTAGCATAGTAGGAGAGTTATCATCACGAGTTAGCAGTAGAATTTAAGGGGGGAAGGGGGCATTTAAGAAATTTCCAAGGTCAAAGTCAAACGTTATGCTGCCTAAATTTTTCCAAAGTAGCGAGTTGATAGAGACTTTCATATAGCGACTTGACATTCATTTTAGCGAGTTGTGACAGGGACAAATTGAAGACCTTATCTAAGCTAATTACTAAACGTACATGACGTTTATAAAACGTCGTTAGGCGATATACATAAATCCCTAGAAGACTTACCATTTCCGTAGAGGTTTGCCGCTTCAGACTTTGACAAACTCGAACCACAATCACAATCAAGGACTTAAAAGACAATAATTCAACACAAACAAACCTTAATCCAAATCAATTAACATTCACGGTTTTCTATTGATTTTGTTAAATCCCGTGAAAGACACAATTCTTTTCTCGGTTTTAATCATAGACTTGTAAAATCCCGTGAACGATAATTGCATTTAAAACCACAACTTCAATCACAACACATCTACTTAAGATCCTTCAATCATTTTCACTTCATAATTCAACAATCATTCATCATGACAACTCCAATTGTAACTTCCACAACCGACAGTCAAATGCATAACAACATCATGGCAGCTGGTTACGAAGGGACCGCGTCACCAAGCTTGCAACAATACGAAATGCACAATGGCGTATGCACGGGTTTCTTAAGATACATTGATACAAGACCAAATGGTGATGCCTTGAGGAAATGCATTATCGAAGGTCCTTACACTCCTACTACTATCATAATTCCAGCTGTACCTGCAACGGATAATTCTCCAGCAGTTCCTGAACAAACAACAATTGAGACTGTCTTGAATATGTCTCCCGAAAACAAAGCTCATTTTAAATCAGAAAAGGAAGCGATTCATTTGATATTGACTGGAATTGGAGATGAAATATACTCAACTGTTGATGCATGCAAGACAGCTCATGAAATGTAGGAAGCTATCGAAAGGCTACAACAAGGTGAATCACTCAACATTCAAGATGTCAAGACAAACTTATTTTGGGAGTTTGGACAATTCACCTCTCATGATGGAGAAACAATTGAGTCATATTACACAAGGTTTTACAAGCTGATGAATGAAAGATAAAAACAATTTGACATTGCTACGATGCCCACGACAATGTACAATTTCTTCAACAACTTTAACCATAATGGTCAAGATATGTAACAAATGTCAAGCAACAACCACAAGGTAATGAAGATTCTATATCAACAAGCTCTTTGACATTCTGAACAATATCAAAAGGAAGTTAATGAACACTGTGCTGAAAGAATAAGCCAAAATGCTAACCCATTAGCACTTCTTGCTACTATTGCTCAACCCATAATCAAGATTCCATATTACAAACATCAAAGTCTCACAAATCACTTGACCAACATCAAAAAGCTTTACTTCCAACCAGATCTCATGCATCTACAAGACACAAAGGCAAAGAGACAGCCAAACCAATCACACCTCTATCTGAGTCAGCTTCTGAAGAAGACAGTGATCCTGAACAAGCTCAGAAGGATAAGGAAATGTAGAAGAATTTGGCACTTATTGCAAAGTATTTCAAGAAGATCTACAAACCTACCAACAACAACCTCAGAACTTTCTCAAACACTAGAAACAAGAATGTGGATACTACTCCAAGATACAAGAATGACAATCAGTCTGGACAATTTAGGAATCAAAGGACAATGACTGTTGCTGGGGCTAGGGAAACTGTAGGTGGTCAAGTAGTGCAGCAGTCTGGGATACAGTGTTTCAACAGCAAGGAATTTGATCATTTTGCTAAGGAATGCAGAAATCCAAAACGGGTTAAAGACTCCACGTATCACAAGGAAAAGATGTTGCTGTGTAAATAAGCTGAGAAAGGTGTTCAACTTCAAGCAGAGCAATCTGACTGGCTAGCAGACACGGATGAAGAGATTGATGAACAAGAGTTGGAAGCACATTACAGCTATATGGCAAAGATCCAGGAGGTTCTTAATGCAGACTCAGGCACTGATTCTAAGCTATTGGAACAGGTACAATATGATACTGGATATAATGTGTTTGCCAACGAAATACAACATTCTGAGCAATCTGAATCCATTAGTAACACATGTGTAGTGGAAACGGGTGATAGGAATGTCATTCCTGATTCACCAGATATGTGTGATAATGATATTCAGAATGACCAAAATGATGTAAAATGTGATGATGAGCGTGTTGTGCTTGCTAATTTAATTGCAAATTTAAAAATTGATGTCGATGAAAATAAAAAGATTCAAAAGCAATTAAAGAAAGAAAAGACAACACTTGCTCATGAATTGACTGAGTGCAAATCTATTCTTGCGAAAACTAGTAGAATTCTAGAGGAATCTAATAGTATTCGGGATAGTTGTCTAGTTGCACTTCAAAACAAACAGACTAAGCTTGAGAAGTACAAAACCTTTAATGACCGTACTGTTGACTATGAGAAACTTGAACATAAGTTAAATTAAACTCTAGGACTATTAGCTCAAAAAGACATTGACATAAAAGAAGGTTTAAAACTTAAAGCCTACGAAATTTCAGTTGTTAAAGAGAAACACGATGAGTTAGTCAAAAGAGTATTTTAACAAAGTCACATTACGAAGGTCTTGTCAAGGATAAAACAAAGGTAATAACGGATTTGAAACTTAAGGAAGAAAAAGATATTGACAAAATGATTTCAATGGAAAAGCAATTAAAGTTTTTGAATGAAATTGTTTACAAACGGAGTCAATCAATCCAGACCATACAAATGTTAACACCCAAAATGCCCAAACATTTAATGGAAAAACCTATCCTTTGCTAATCCAATGTGCCTTAAAAATTCTCAATCTGAGATACCATTATGTATAATCCCACATGACCAATCCGATCCAACATAACATCTCTTCCAGCCGATATTGGACAGAGACACTGACCACATGAAAGAGAGAGTCAAGAAAAATTAAATAAAGACTTAGTGAAACCCTATGCTTACACAAAGTTAAATAGTCTTTATGAAATTTTTATGCCCCCGACCCAAGAATATCAAATACAGTTAGCACACGTAAATGAAGTAAGGAAGAAAATGTGGAGAAAATCTTTTGTGAAAACAAAACCAAATATTTTCAAAAACATCGATTTCTTACTTGTTTCCAAGTCAATAAGCAAAAGTAGACAAGCATATAATGTTATGACAAACAACATAAATCATCTTAGAGAAATTGTCGATCAAGCTTGGGTGAAACATTCAAAATATCGTTTTCGTGCCCCAACTGCTCATGATATGGAAACCCTTATTAAGACATGTTTGATGCCTCTTGCCCTTAAGACACAAAATAATAGTTTCGCATTTGTTCATGAACTTAAGCAAGAAATGAATGCTGATTTAAAGTACGTTGAATCCCTTGAAAAAGAAGTAAACGAACTTGAATCTGATAAAGCAGAATTTTCAAACATGTATGATATGCTCTTGCAAGAATGTGTGTCTAATGATGTTATGCATTCTTATTTGCATTCGTTATCTAATTTAGATGCGCACACTGAATTGCAATGCCTATAAACTTCATAAAGTCAAAGATGTGAATTGTCTTGCGAACAAAAGCTTTTCGGAAACAAACTGAAACTGTTAGTTAAATAGGTTTACAACTGACTTATTAAGAAGTTTTGCTAAATTAAAAAACACGCGATTTCTCTTGAACTTCGCCATTTTACAACAATGTCAAGAACAAATAAAAAATGACACAGTTTGCAAAGTAACAGCGTCAAATGTATTTCAAAAAGAACGCGAACAATATCTCGAAATACAAGATTTGAAAGCTCAACTGCAAGACAAGAACATTGCCATATGTGAGTTCAAGAAACTCATTGAAGGACAGCAATGAAAAACTGGAAACTAATTGATAAACAATCCTTTTGTTCGATAACCTAATGCTCAAAAGGATTCCAAATCTCATCATTTTAGGAAAACAGGCCCCTCCCTTTCAGACTCGCTTGAAGAGGAAAATTTTTTCAAAGAAAAAGGTCTGTTCTTAAAAACTAATTAGTCAGTAAGGTTTATCAAAACCACCACTTTACCGAATTTAACCTATCAAACAGGCAACGCACGCTGTAAGAAAATACAAATGTGATTAAACCAGGCATGTATCGGATTGACACTAGGACAACACAAACTAGAGCACCACAGTTGCCTCAGACCTCTAGGAATACTAATCCTCGCGTGTCTACATCTACAGGAGTAAATCACAGAACAAATGCTAGCAGACCACAGCTTAAGAGCACTCAAATGAAAGATAAGGTCGTGCCAAACACTAGTCAAGTAAAGTTTAAAAAGACTAAAGTAGAAGAGCACCATAGGATTTCTAGTATTTCTAATCAATCAAAGTCTGTAACTGCGTGTAATGACAGTTTAAAATCCAGAACTTTGAATGTTAATGTTGTTTGTGCTACTTGTGAAAAATGTGTGTTTAATTCAATTCATGATGCTTGTGTTTCTAAATATTTAAATGACGTGAATGCTAGAACTAAAAAGCCTAATGTAGTGCCTATTAGTACTAGAAAACCCAAAAGTCAAGCGAACAAATCTGTTGCAACACATCGTAAGAAAACAGTTGCATCATAATCCACTATCCAGAATTCCAAGAGTTACTATAGGATGCTATATGAGAAAACTAGTAAGGCGTGGAAATGGTGGATAGAACAACAATACCCATCAGGATATAAATGGGTTCCTAAGACAAAAATGAAATGGGTGCCTAAAGTTAGGAATAAAACTGTGAAAGAAAGAGAGTTAATTTTGCCATAGATAATGCATCTAGGATAACTAATGTCTTGAAACTCACAAACACTTTAGGATCCAATTTGTCATGTTTTCCAGCGTCTTCTAATTCTCTTGCAGATTGTACAACTCATCCTATTCATTGTTGACTCGTGTGACTGCACAAATCACCATTTGATGGGCAATATATCGATATGTGTGCAATTGGTTGAAAATATTCTGGGTACTGTTCGTTTTGGCAAATGACAATTGCTCCAAATATTTGGTTATGGATATTTGGTTCAAGAAATATCATGATCAAAAAGGGTATTATAAAAGTACTTTGAAGGCCTCAATCACAATCAGTGCTCGGTTTGTCAATATTTGTGATGCGGATATGGATGAGGTTGGCTTTTCGGAAATCTACGGGGTTTCGTTAAAGATCATCAAGAAACATTTACTCATCGGTAACCGTGGACCTGATCTCTTAACAAGATCCTTCAAGAAAATGACTTCATCACTCTGAAACTGTCTCATGCTAAGCCTCTATCAACTCAAGCATGGTATATGGCCATTGAAGACTTTCTCATCTCAAACTTCGACTTACATCTACTTGCTTCAAAGAAAGGATGTCGTTATGTTTACCAAAGTTAAAATACATCCAAGGACAACTATGTACCTCTTGTGAAGCGAGTAAAGCAAAAAGAAGTTCATTAAGACAAAGCTGTTCCAAGGTTCAAGAAAGATAAATAGTGCTTCATATGGACTTGGTGGTCCAATGCGGGTTGCTAGCATAAATGGGAAGAAATAATCATAGGTAATTGTAGAATGACTAACTCTAGATAATACATGGACTCATTTCTAAGAATCTAAGAGATTGAAACACCAGAAGTTCTAAAAGATTTCCTCAAAATGATTCAACGAAATCTTCAAGCCCCAGTAATTTCTGTTCGAATAGACAGAGGCACAAAGTTCTTAAACAAGACACAACCATGCATTTCTCAAAGAAGAAGGAATGATCATCAAACTACCACTAACTCCCGAACACACTGAAACCAGAATGTGGTGTTGTACGAAGACGAACCGTACTCTGGTTGAGCTATCGAACGATGCATTCAGTCTTCTAAACGATCCTTTGTTCTTTGGGCTTAAGCAATATTGCAACCGAGCACTCTAATACTCAAAACAGATCTATCATTGGCAGATCACATCATCAATGACAAGAAACCTTCAATTAAACACCTTAACATTTTTGGTTGCATTTGTTACCGAACCATAGATGGTGAAAATTTGGATAAAATGAAAGAAAAAGGGGATCCGTGCATTTTGGTGGGATACTCCACTCAGTCAAAAGGATATCGTGTTTACAACAAGAGAACAAGATTAATAGTTGAATCCATACATCTCAAATTTGATGAGATCAAAGAGATTGTCTGATGACTTCTGTTTGCAAAGACACTTCAAGCTCGACCCATCAACGACAAAAGGCGTTCATAATATGAACAAAATCTTACCCGTCCCACAACTACTAAAATTGTTTTCACCGTTTCTCCTTCAGCAGATGCAACAGCTCCGTCACAACAAGAATTGGAACTTCTATTTGGTCCTTTGTACAATGAATTTTTCAATTCGGGTACTTCTCGTGTCAACAAGTCTTCTTCTCCTACCGATAATTCTGCTCAACTAGACACACACCCTTCAACGAATATTCAACCTACATCAGAACCAACAACTCTAACAAATGCTCATGCTGAGGAAAACAACAATAATCAAGCAGATGATACAAAACATGAATATACAATCCTTTCTGTACACCGGTACAAGAAGTTGCTGAGTCTTCCTCACGCAATATTGGTACTTCAAATATGCATACCTTCAATCAACCTCAAGATTCCAAATACCAATGGATAAAAGAACACCTGTTAACTCAAGTTCATGGAGATCCATCCAAGCTAGTGCAAACAAGACGACAACTTACAACCGATCCTGAAATGTGTATGTTCGCACTCACCATGAGTACAGCTAAACCGAAAAACATTAAGGAAGCAATGGCTGATTCTGCATTGATAGAAGCAATGCAAGAATAGCTTTCATCATTTTGACAACCCAACTCCTAGAACTCGTTGACAAACCCTTTGGCAAGAATGTAATCAAGCTAAAGTGGTTATGGAAAAACAAAAAGGATGAAGACCAAACTGTAATTCGCAACAAAGCACGACTTGTAGCTAAAGATTATGCTCAGGAAGAGGGTATTGATTTTGAAGAATCATTTGCTTCAGTTGCTCGCTTGGGAAGCCAGTTCGGAATTTCAATCGAATATGCTACGCCAAGTCTTTTTCCCAATGTTATTTTCAGAATTGGACTTGAAAACGACATTTCTTAAGTGGTTCCATTGAAGGAGGAAGGTTAACGTTTCACAACTAGACGGTTCGTTGATCATGATTAATCCAAAAAGGTTACCTCTAAAGAAATCTCTATATGGATTAAAAACAAGCACCAAAGCCTGGTAGATAAACACTCAAATTTCCTAATATCCCAAGGTTTACTAAGGGTACATTGACCCGACTCAATTCACGATAAGATACGGGGAAGGACATTCTTACTTGTGCAATATTTTGACATTGAATGACATCATTTATATTTTGGTTCCACAAACCCTAAATTTTTTCTATTTCTAAACGATTTGAAAAATTAATGCAATAGTAATTTGAGATGTCCTTAATGGTGGATAATGAAATTCTTTTTTAGGACTTCAGATCCACGCAATCCCTCGCGGTATCTTTATCAATCAGGCCAAGTACGCTTTAGAGATACTTAAAAAACATGGTATGGAAAAAGAACAAAGCATTGGTACACCAAGACTACGAAACCTAAATTAGATGCAGACTTGAGTGGTGAACCCGTAGACCAAACTGACTACCATAGTAAAATTGGGTCACTCATGTATCTTGAACATCTAGTAGACCAACAATAGTACACAAGAAGTATGTTATTGTGTAAGATATCAAGCAAGACCGACTGAAAAACACCTCAAAGAGGTCAAAAGGATCTTTTGATACTTAAGGGGTACCATTAACATGGGACTCTAGTATCCAAAGGGTTCTGGCTTTGAACTAACAGCTTTTTCAGATGCCCGACCATGCGGATGCATTGATCCCGCAAAACACTTTTGGAGAATACAGTTTGCCTAGGTGATAAGTTAGTCCGCTGGATGTCAAAGAAGCAGATTGTACTGTATTGGTACATTCAGAGCTGAGTACGGGCGTTATCTGCAAGTTGGTGATTCAGTAATGTGGATGTTAGTACACAACTAAAGAAATATTGGGCTTCAACACAACAACAATACCATTGTACTAAAAGCGATTTCTCAGTCAGACTCATAGCAATCTCGTGCAACCCCGTGCAACACTCCTGTACCAAGCACATCCATACTCGATATCATTTCATCAAGGAACAGGTTGAAAATGGTATAATTGAATTTTACTTTGTCAGAACTGAATACCAATTAGCTGATATGTTTACTAAAGCCTTACCCGTGAGATAGTTTTCAGTAACTTGTCAACGAATAGGTAATAGATGTTTTACTCCCAGCATAACTGGAGGATCTGACAAATTTGGAGGAATCTTCTGATTATTGCATCAAACATCGACATGTAACATATTTAATTGAAAAAAAAGAAAAATAACAAATACAAAAATAGAAAATGTCCAAAAAAAATAAAATAAAAATCTAAAATTTTCAAAAAGAATAGATACAAAATCAAAAAATTAGAAAAAGTTGTCACAAAAATATTTCTTCTCGATCTGTCTCCTTGGAATCTATAACATTTACGTACCTAGAAATTTGATTAACCATCGACCACGGTGCGATTAATGGAAGTACGAACAGGAGCTTTCAAATGCTTTCAAACATGCATTTCTAATTTTTTCTTGATGACTTGTAAATTGCTCTCATATTGCAACTCGTACCCAAACGACAAAGAGAGTGTACGTTTTACAGGGCACTATCCCATAGCGTATAGAAGAGGAAGTCTTCTAACCTGTTGTATTTCTCAAAAATTGAACATATTTTTTTCAGATGAATTATCACTGACGATTCATAATCTTTCAAAATTGTATGTTCAACACTCCATCCCTCATAAAGTTTTACAAGACAATTCTTCTATAATTGGTCATTTTCAAAATAAGTCAATGTTTGAGGGGGAGTTTTTTGAAAAACAATGTTTTAATGATTTTGGATACATCATCTCACGACAATATTTATGTATTCAAAACATTATAAAAAGTCTTAATAACAACTCAGTAATAATAATGACTACTCAATAGATTGTATGTTATGGAATTTAGTGGTTGAGTATAATTTTTCAAGAATTCTTCAATGACAATTCATAATCTTTCAAAATTGTGTGCTCAACAATGCTAACCCTCAATTTTATATTCATTTTACAACTTGGTATCATTTTTTGGTGTCAAACATATATAAAAATTGATGGGGGAGCAATTTATGTTCATATAATACATGTAATATATATAATATCTTTCCCCACGTTATTTCATGACAAATTTTAATCATAAAAAACTTTCAAAAACTAAGTGAATAAGCATTTAAAATAAGAGGGAGAAATGTAATAAAAAACATGTGATCAATGAAAATAATTAAGTGAATCTAATCGACTCAAAGTTCTAGATACTCTTAAAAAAAAGGGTTTTATGGTATATCGATCATCATACCCAACAAACAACTTAATTCATGACGATTCCTCTGAAGTCATAAGGTGGATTAGGGTTAGGTATTAGTCCTATGATCTACCAGAACCGGGGTGGAATCTACCAAAGGACACTCATATTAGAAATAGCAGTCCTTCGGTATGATTGGAGATGAATGAGTAAAAGGGAATAATGCCGACTAAGACATGAGTTAACACTGGAACAATCACAACAAGGTGTTAGTAATGACATCTTGGTAAGCATTGAAGGGGTTGAAGAATGAAAAAGAAATGTAAGGATAAAGGGGTCTAAAGAAAGAACCTCCATACAAATTTAAGGCAGAAACCGGTCAATACATAATCTATTGGTTTTCCTGAAGATGGAATTCTGATATTAATATACGACATCATGACCCATGATGCACATGCACAACCCCATCCCACCATTCGAGTTTTTCTCACAAAAGAAACAATGTCTTATTTGTCAACGGAGGATACACACGACGTTCTATTGACTTTCTCACTCTGAGTTAGTTAATATTGAATAGGTGGCAGTCTGCTCCAGCCTTCGATTACTCAACTAAAATGCACAAATCAGTCTATAAACTAAGAACCAATAAAATAAATCTATTTAGGACACATTCCATTACAAACACATGATGAACATCCATAAGTTCACAAGCATTAACAAGAGTCCTACCCATTAAATCCATGAGATTATTTGCCAGAACATACGAGTGAAACATATGTAATCACAATGAAGATGGAAATCGTGCTAAGATGGAAATCCTGCTTGAGCCAACATCAAACAAGCTCTTGGTAGGTGACTTGCGAGATTCTATATGAATCAAACTTGAATCAACTGGAAAGAAACGATGGTGTGATTCAATGTGAATCAAACTTGTCCCGGTGAATGAATTGACGACTTAATCAGAAAGATAGTAACTATTTGATTTACTCATATCGTGTTGTCTGCTTTGAGACGTTCCGATAATGAGAACTAGCAAGCATGGTAAATCTAATACATCTGTGTTAGAAGATCCTACGCTTTAAGCTGGAAACCCTGTCAAGGAGATTCTTTGAATCTACCTGATCATAGGTACAATATTCATATTATGAAACGGTCCTACAGAACCGGAGGTTAATCTAACCAAATCCGAGCGAATGACAAAGCCATATTCGTCCACACACTTTATTGCTAACTGTTTTATTTCAGGATTCATATAAAGATGGAGATGAAGATGTCTCATTCCAGCTGAAGTTGGATTCATTACCACATGCTCATGCTCAAACTACAAAGACATACTATAAGCATCAAGATTCAAGAATCAAGAAAGCTCAAGAATTAAAAGACAAAGTCTTTCGCAAACTCTGATATACAAGATC
The DNA here is from genome assembly GCA_026074375.1 of Tanacetum coccineum. Taxonomy (NCBI): domain Eukaryota; kingdom Viridiplantae; phylum Streptophyta; class Magnoliopsida; order Asterales; family Asteraceae; genus Tanacetum; species Tanacetum coccineum. The sequence continues at coordinate 40,307 of BQNB010028827.1, forward strand.
TTCCTTCAAGATATCAAGTCTATCAAGGGAGATTGTTAGCAAGCTTTCAAGATGATGCAAAGTATGAGCATGTTGGTCAAGACATAAGATCGCAAGGTGGTAAAGACGATCAAGACAGAAGGATAAAGATTTAAAGATCTCGGACGTAAAGACAAATTCAAAAAACAATGACAAAGGATCAAGATCAAAGATCGCAAAGCATGAAGGAACAAGCCTACAACGTAGACAGAGACAAAGATCACAAGAGCTTAACGACAAAAAAGCAATCTCATTGATCTCACGAAGGAGTGTCACAATGAACTCACTTCGGGGGAGATTGTTAGCCTCAAATATTGAGTCGAACAAGGAAGTTCGTTTATTAATTATATAATGTTTCGGTCATTAATTAATTATACGTTGTAACAGGCTAGATGGGTAAACGGGTTCTTTATGTAATCTAATCGGTCACGTGTATCGGGCGAAAGCCCAAGTAATCCCGAGCCCGGCCCGTAAAAATACCAAGGCATGAAAGCCTCTTGGTTTTAGCTATAAATACCCCTCTCCAAGGATGGAGATGGTGTTGGTTCACTTTGTAATTTTCATTAGTTAATCAACCATCTTACTTTCTCTCTTGTTTCTCTCTCTACATTCTTCATAACTTCCATCTTTATTTTCTTGATCATTCTATGTAAACATAATATGAAGTGAAGTGATTCATTGGTTCCGACAGAAACCGCACTTAACACACTTTATTCATCACAATATAAACCAAAAATCTCTCTTTTCTTTCTCTTTGGGTTTCGGCAGCATACACAAACAAAAACAAAGTGTGGAGACAATTCTTGGTTAATAATTTGCAAGTATATTCAAGAAAGTATAAAGGGTTTAGGTAGTTATCAAACAATTGTGGTTTGATTTAGGCATTAGTGTTGTTATCTTTATCACATCATCTTCATCAAGGTCCATTTCATTTTCTTCATACTTTCGTAATACTTAGTTTTATATGATTATTTTACGTACAATGTTATATCACCACTTAGTTTGTATTTTAACAAGTTTCAAGAAAATCAAGAATATAAATAAATATGTTAAAACTTACAGATGGATGAAAAATAAGTACCAAATATGTTAGAACTTTTAAAAATACATATTTTGGTATATTACAAGTGCTAGCTAAATCTATACCTTTGTTGTTAAATTTGTTGTTCATAAACTAGTTTATTTAGTTTTTATAATTTAATTCATGTTCTTGAAGTTTTATTCATTAATTGTGATGAGTTGGATGTGATTAGATTAGTGGATGTTGTTGGTTTTAAAAGTGGATGGAGTGTATAGATTAGAGGTTATTGTTGTGTAAAAATAAGGTAAAAATTATAGATTTTTAAGGTATAAAAAACCCTTGGGACAGTCGAATTAAAATTGTAGCATAATTTTTGACGAGTTAAAACCTTAAAAATATGCTAGTACGTCTTAATACGAATCCGTGAACATAAAGAACGCGAAAAACAGACTTATAACGAATAAGATATGATAAAAACAAGATTTGAAACAATACCGACAAGTGCGGTTTTTTTTTGGGTAATCTGGCAGATTTTGATTTAGTAATTTTGAGCAATTTCGGGTCCGAACCGGCTTAAGTGTAAAACTAGAAAGTTGTCCAAATGAGTTTTCGGTAAAGTTTACGCGTGTTTTGAAGCCCGAAAGTGTAAAACGAAGGCGTTAGAGCATTTTCAAAACTAGACTTGCACGTATTATTTTTGTAATAGTTGGTAGAAAAATAAATAAGTGTTTACAACGATGTTTTTTCGTGTCCGTTCCCCGTTTGGACTTTAATAAAAACATTAAAAATAAAAATAATAAAGAAATAATATAGGTAACCACTGTTATTAATATCATCACACTTATTTAATATTAATACCGTTTTAAACTATAATTAATGTTTATTTTACAAAATAATTAGATTATATATATATATATATATATATATATATATATATTGTTGGAAACACAAAAAGTGTCGGTCACTTCCAAGTTGTAATAGTCTTAGCTCGTAGATTGTGTCATGTTAAGTATAGAAGCTAATCCGGCCTAAGGCCCATGGGAAGCCCATCATAGCCCATGATCGTCCCTTAATGTACTATATAAGCCCTCATCCTAGTCTTGGAAGGGGTTGGTTACTTTATTCATTTACCATTTTCACATCACAAACTTACAATTCATCCATTCCATCCATCACAACCCACATCTCTTTCTCTTGTTCTTGGTAGATCATTAGATTACATGTTTCTTCAATTGGTATCAAGAGCCATGGTTCTATCTTGGTTCCTTGAGTGATTTTGTGGTTATTAAGCTTATTCGGATTATTTTTCTTTTGCTTATTTTGATAACTATTCTTAGTTTTATAACAAACGATTAACGTTTTTTTTAGGCTTTATAATATTTTTGGATCCTTGACATGACGTTTTCTTTCCTTTTGTTCTTTTTGAGATAACTATCTACAAACATCTATTCTCAAAAAAACTTCACACGCTTTATTTTATCTTATATGTGACGTCTTAGTTTGTAGCACTTTTGTCATTTTTTTAGCTTATCTCATTTCTAGCTTTATTTTTTTCTAGTTTTAACAGCTTATTAATGTTTTTCAGTCATTGCTTATTTGAGCTTAATACAACGTTTTATAGCTTACTAGTTAAAGGTGTTTCAAAGCTTAAAGTCATTTTGGTGGCTTACTTGTGTGTTAAGGCTTATTTTGTGGTGTAAAAGTGCTTTTCATCGTAGCTTATTATCTTGTGGTCTCGTTTTGTGGAACGAAACAATGACAAACTTGGCTGAAACGAAGAGAAGAAGAAGACGCGTTCAAGGTGTTTGATGCTTTGTCGAACCGAACTAGCAACTCTGTGAAGCAACCGAACGAGTTCAACTCAAGCATAACCGAACGAGTTCAAGACTTCTACAACCGAACTAGTCATTCAGAAACAACCGAACGAGTTAAGTCATTCATCAACCGAACTAGTCACTCTTCATCAACCAATCTAGCAAATTTTCAAGTTGAACCGATCGAGCAAAATTTTCAAGTCGAACCGATCTAGTCATTCTTCCTTGAGAACCGAACTAGTCGAAAACTAAAGCACCGAACTAGTTCAAGCTTTTACAACCCAACGAGTTCAAACCAAGACGGAACCGAACTAGTCGAAATCTTAAGCACCCGATCTAGTCAAGTTATAAGACCCGAACGAGCATTATTTCTTCATCAACCGAACTAGTCAAATTCATTTAGGAACCGAACTAATTCAAACCAAAAAGTTCTACACGTTTAAAGTTTTTTCTTTGGTTTTCGGTTTCGAGTGACGGTAAACTACGGGACGTTTAACTTATACCGTTGCGATCGTGACATCGTTTCGATCATCGTGGTGTATTCACTTCTCACCGACTATAACCGAACGAGTTTAAAAGATCAAATAAGCAAACGATATCTTTTTGTAAAAAGTTGCAAACGAAGAAGAAACAAATTTAGGAGGGAAAACATTTTTTATTTCTTATAATTCCAATTTTACACTTTTGCCCCCTCGACTTCTAAACACTTTTCATTTTTTACATTTAGATTTTCACTTGTTTACTATTAAACCTTTGTATTAACAAGATTAATTAGAACCTTTTACTTTTAAACTTTTTCATTTTTTCATTTTTTCACTTTTAAACTTTTAATTTTTGTTATTTTTTAGTTTTACATTTTAATTTTCAAATTTTTTACTTTTAGCCCTATCGTTGTAAGAAATTTCAGCGTTAGTCCTCACAAGTTATAATTCAGCCCGATAGTCATCCAAAGTGAACCGCTTGTGCACCGGTTGTCCTTAATTGAGTTTTGATCAACCGTTAATCATTTTAAGCTCAAAATTTGTGCATCATTCGTCGTTTTAGCTCAACAAATCGTGAACAAAAGTTCAAGTTCTTTATTTCAACCAACCGGATTCAACCACAATTAAATATTGTTTAGAGTTTCTTCGTTGATTTTGTAAAATTCCCGCGAAAGATTTAATTCTTTTCTCGTAAATAAATCAATAGATTTGTAATTCACGTGAAAACGTTAATTGATTTCAAACCACAATAACAATCACTTAATCTACTTAAGATCCTTAATTTCATTTCACACATCGAATTACAATGGAATCTTTGAATTCTAATTTTCAAGAAAGAGAGTTGTATCAGTTGCAACAGATGCAAGACAAAGCAAAGGAAAGTTGCATGATATCATTTCGCCTACTTCATTCACATCTCAAGGTTCTTTCAATCAAGGGAGGATTCGAACGGGCATGTGTGGCACAATTGATCCAAATAATCAGACTTTTACAGAATCGTTGTTACTAAATTTAGATAATCTAGAAAAGCAACTTGATAGAGAAGAATTTCAAGAAACTGAATCCATTGGTGCGTTTAGAGTACTCATGAAACAGTTTCAGACATTCATCAATTTTTGATACTGTTTCGATGAGTTTGATGGTGCAATGATACGCAAGTCTTTTCTAGAATACACTCGAACCGAGATTCAACAATTTCGTGATACACTGATCCAACACATGGAATCCGTTAAGAAGTCTATTGATGAAAGAGCACATCATAAACGAGAAAATAACAGAAGGGTGAATGATAGAGTGACGCAGTCAAAAGAGGGAAAGGTGGATTCGAGTAAAGCATTAGATGCTGGTTTGGTTGTTACGGAAAGCCATGACCAGAATCCAGAAAGGCATGTTTCAAAGCAGCAGACCGGAAAGATACACATGATGAGGAGATGCCAGTTATTAACTCGTGAATGAAAGCAGCCATACTGAGACAATGACTTGTTCAAACATGAAACTCTTGCTAATGAAACAACAACATTTTTATGCAATCTGAACCCATTTATGACACACATCTGTTGGAAAAGGTTGATAGAAATACCATTCCTGATTCAACAAATATGTGTCATAGGGGAGGAGAGATTGACCAGAATGCTGAAAAATGTCAAGATTTTCATTCCTTTACTTGAATCCCATCATTTGATAACATGACAACTGAATTTTCAAACCAATCTCTCGAGTCTAAAAATATTTCTCTCAAAAAGACCGTTGCCCAACTTCAAAAAGATTTTTCAAGAATGGGAAACCCATTGTGTGTTAACATGTAAACTTAAATAATACAAAATCAAGCTTTAAAAGACGGGCAACATGGTCAAATTTTGAATGAAACAAGTAATAAAGCCAAGATTAACAAGGAAATTAAGGTACTTGAAAAGATCAATATCGAATTGGAACATAGTGTGGCTAAATTACTTGCAGATAATGAGAAGTTACATAAGGAAAATGAGCATTTAAAACAGACTTACAAAGATCTTTACGATTCTATCAAAACGACACGAGTTCAGACAAAAGACCATAATGACTCACTGATTGCTCAAATAAATAGTAAGACTGTTGAAAATGCTGATTTAAAGGCTCTGATTCAGGAAAAGGTTTTTGCGAATGTAGCGTTGAAAAACGAATTAAGAAAGTTAAAAGGAAATAGCGTGGATACTAAGTTTGCAAAACCATCAATCTTGGGGAAACCGGTTTTACAACCACCCAGAAACCAATCAGTTGTTAGACAACCGAATGCGTTTAAATCTGAACGACCTAATTTTTTAAAACCACGGTTTGCCTCCCAAGTTGATGTGAATAACGTTTTGTCAAAACCAGTCACTCAACATTATTTGCCTAAGGGAAGAGAATCTGCTTTTGCAAAACCTAATCATATGATTGCATCTAGCTCATCTAGGAATAGTCTAAACATGCCAAGATTTAGTTCAAATGACATGGTTCATAATTACTATCTAGAGGAAGCTAAGAAAAAGACACAAGAAAGAGATAGAAAGTCAACAACTAGTGTAATGCCATCTGCTAAATCACAAAACACTACTAAGAGTTGCAAATCAAAACCTAGGAGCAATAATCAAACATCTAGGGTTTTGCCAACATCTAAGAGTAGTTGCCCAACGACAACTGTTATGCCAAAAGCAGATCACTCTAGGAATTCTAGTCCTTTCTCTGACTTCAAACACTTTGTGTGCTCAACTTGTCAAAAGTGTGTCTTTAATGCAAATCATGATGCCTGTATAACAAAATTCCTGAAAGAAGTGAATTCTCGTGCTAAGATTCAACCCAATAAGACTAGAAACAGTAACAAACCCTAGATCAACAGTCCTACTCAAAACCTAGTAGGAAGAATCGTATATAGACATAAGTTTTTCTCCCACTAAGTCTTCTGTTGTTCCTTGAGAAAACAAACACTCCTAGATCTTACCTAGGTGATACCTTGACGGTAGAATTTTTAACACTGCCTGTCTTAATGGGTTTCCAACTGAAAGACATTCACATTACACACAAAGGTTGATTGTGAACTCCCAAATGGTTCAAATGATTATATCACTAACCCTTATAAATGCGATCAAACTCTCAATGTCAGTGCAGGTACTCTTAACTTAAGTGCAGGTACATTTTGCAATCCTGAAAAAGAAAGACTCAAAGTTTGTTTGCTAAAAAAGTGATATATTAGAAACCAAGGGTTCTAGGAATTTATGTATGATGAACAAGGACACTGTTGATTACTTCATATCAACACCCGTGCTTCATGATAATGGCGTCTGTAGACAACACTTCAGACCCCATTCCTCAAAGAAAAGAAAGGTGTAGGTTTTAGTGCGCTTTATCTTCAAAAGAAGAGAAATCTTCTTGTATCCTAGGTAAATACTTAAAATCATAAAAACACAAAAAGATTTTTTTTTTATATATAAAATTTTATAAAAACAAAAGAGAAAATTATAAAATCAGAAAAACCAAAAAGATTTTCATTTTATAAAACCTTTATAAAAACAAAATACAAAATTAAAAAATGAGAAAAATACAAAAAGAAGTTTTTTCAATGGCATGTCTTTTGCAAACGATAATATTTACGTCCTTAGAAATGTCTTTCAATAAAGACACGTGGACATAAATAAAGTTCGTGCAAAAGTTCAAATGTTTTTCAAAACATGTCATATGGCTTGCTATTATTTCCGATAGTAACCCGCTTTTCACCTTGAGGAAAACATGTCGTCTAAAAGACAGTTGTTCCTAACAACGGGAATTTATTCTCGGGCATGGTCTACTTTATGACCATGCAAAGGCTTGTGATTACTTTGCATCACAACCCGTGCTTCCTATATTCCATAAGTGTACGTCTCAGTGCGCTTATGTGTTAAAATAAGAGAAATCTTATTTTTGTTGGTAAAAAGTTGTCTTCATAATGAATCAGTGTTTTCAGTAATCACAAAAAGATTTTTCAAAGACAATTCGACTTCTCAAACAATGACAACAGCTCTTTAAATAGAAAACGGGTCATTATTTGAGGGGGAGAAATCGTCATCAAATAATCTTTTAAAACAGTCTTTCAAAATAAGTCACGGAATTAACGGATAAAGTTGTTAATAATGACGGATCATAATTTAAAGGGGAGTTAATGGATTTTAACTACACAAGCTTTAGATGTCATGTGCTTAAAACTTTATGGACTTATTTGCAAATTAAGACTTAGTTGATTCTCACGGAATAGATTTAAGCTTATCAATTCTTTGAACACGATCTCGAGTATATGTGCGTACTAGGTTTTGCTGATTCCGAGGTATCGAAACCAGCAAGGGGGAAGGAATAGATATACAAGAAAGTTAATGAGTACACGTGATAGAATTCATAACCTATTCTTATTTTAGGTCATTCCGGGAAGACAAATGTCATAACCGCAGAGAAAATCAGTGTTTAACTTGTTACTTTCGGGTGCACTATTTCAACTACATGAGGGTAGAGATATCTTGTGAGTTTAAGTATGCATCATTTAAGATACTAGGGGGAAGTGTTGTAAGAAGATTTATTCTAAGCGTGAGAAGATTGGTTACTGATTCAATAAAGGCTTCCTTAAACGGTTAATCACTAAGCTTATTCTTAAAAGAAGTAGAAATATGTGATAAAAGAGGTTCACATAGGTATGATGTTTCCTTAAGTTAGTCAGTATTCTGCAGAAAGAAATGAGTACATTTAGGACTTAATTGACTTAGGTGTTTCCATTTCGACTACTTAAGAAGGAATAATTGTGATATCCGGGACTTAGTTGACTTTGGTGTTACAATTTATATCATGACTATCCTGAAGAGAGAAATGCGCTCATCCGGGACTTAATTGACTTTGGTGTTGCGGTTTCGAGTTAATTGTGCACTTCGGATATCTGGGCTTTATACATCAAGACTGCTTGATGCGGCTTGCAAGAAAGTTCTGAATCTACTCAAGAAAGGATTGCTGGTTTAGGGGGAAGCTAAGACAACTTCAACACCGACACACCAACCTCACAAGCTCAAGTTACATATGTATCTGAATCTGTTCTATCCTCGAAGTTTGATGCAAAGACTTTCATAACTTGGAAAGAAAGTTGAAGCAACGCTGAAGAGTGCTTGAACAGAGAAAGATCAGATTGACAACCTCTTGAAAGAAAGAAGGTTAATGAGGAGCTTAGAAAGTTCGTTGGTGGGAGATTGTACGAAGGAGACCTACGGCTGCGTCAAAAGAACCATATGATTCTATCATATGATGTTCTCATCATTCAGGTCAAACCTCGTATATAATAATCTTGTGAATATATAAAGTGTAGACTTAATGGTGATAATAAGGAGTGCTCGAGTACAAAATTTTCAAGAATTTCTTAGTAAATTCAAAATCTTTCAAATTATTGTACTCAGCACTGTCTTATAAACCCTCAAACATTGAGGGGGAGCAATAATATGTTCCATTATGCTAGAATATATCATTTGTCCCCGAACAGTTAATCAATTGATATCCAAAAAATTAAGGGATCAACATTTTGGATAAGGGGAGAAAATGTGATTAACCTGGACTTAATGTATATTGACAGAAGTGATCAAATAAAATGGACTCAATGCACTCCACACCTAGCATGTACTACGATTACGATGCACATGTTAAGGGGGAGCTTTTAGTGATGATGAAAAACTCTCAAAGTGTAAATCTTTTGATATTTATATCAAACACTTTGATTGAAATTTTCAATGTTTTTGGAAGGATCGTGATGAAATACCCAAAAGACCGACCATGTTCTTAAATTTATGAAGTTATAAGGCGGTTAGGCTTAGGTATTCAAATCCCATGATCCAGCCAGAACCGGAGGGATCTACCCAGGGATATCCACTAGTTAGTGTAGAAGTCCTTATGTATGATTAAAAAGGAGAAAAAGTGAGAATAGGGAATAATGCCGACTGAGATGGAGCTAACACTGGAACAAACCCAACAAGGTGTTAGTTATGAAGTCTCGGTAAGCATTGAAGTTCACTCATTTGTTCTTGAACCTTCTGTTTAGTTGGTTTTGCAGGTTCAGTCATGATTCCTTTGCCCTTGTCTTCCTTGCTGATAGATGGAATGTTGATAGGAATAGGTGATGAAGATGTCATAACAACCCCTCTTGATGCTCTTGTCCTTCTTGTATATGGTGTTACAGCAGTGGTTGTAGTGATAACAGCAGCAGTGGAATCCTTTTCACTAGCAGTGGCAGCAACAGTGGGAACAAATAAACTAACAGGGGGAACTGGTGGACTAGCAGTGGTAAAAACTTCCTTCAAACCTCCACTGGCTAGTATATTAGCAGCTCCCATAGAACTCAAAACATTCGCCATTTCCCCTGTGCTCTCACTCCCTTTGTCAGTGCTTTTGTTGCTATCCCTTTCAATGCCAAAATCCTCCCCTTGATCCATCATTCCCCCCTGTTTGGAGCATCCTCTTGAACATCTCCTCTAGTCGTTTGAGCATCCTCCAAAGTCTTGATCCTGGTCTTTAATTGTGAGATTTCCAGATCTTGACTCTGGATTTTTGCAGCCATCTGAGAGTGTTGACTTTGCAATTTGGTACAAAAGTCCATCAATTCATTGAGCTTGAGTTGCAAACTGCCCTCATCACCACCAAGAGAAGTAACCCTTGGAGATGATTCATGGGGCATGGCAGAGGTCTTAGGTATGTTTTCCCTGTCCTGCCCTGCATCTAAGCTAGTGGCAGTAGGGAAAGCCTCTCCATGACTGTCATCTCTTGGAGGAGATGCAGGCTCATCTGCTCCAGGTGTAAGGGCTTTAGACTGAGCAATCCGGATAGCCCTTTTGGTTAATCTTCTAGGTGTGGGAGTATGTGATGGAGTTGAGATTTGTTGGGATGTAGGTTCTTGAGAGGATGTGAGAGTTGTTGTCTTATGAGGAATAGGTTCTTGAGATTGTGGAAATGAAGCTTGAGGGGAGGGTGTGTGATGGGGCTCAGTTGGGTTTACTGGCCCTTCACCCTGAGGAACTAACATAGACTCAAACAAATCAACATTTCTGCCAGAAAAACTTGGGCTATTGACCCTGAGAGTTGTAAAAACTTTGGCAGTTTGAGAGGGGACAGGGTAAGTTTCTGTATGTTTAATCTCCCCAAATTGACTCATTTTCAAAAGTTTTTCAAGAAACCTAGGGTACATTAGAAATTTCTTGCTACCCTTTCTTTTAATATTTGTGATCATACCATCAAAAATCATTTTAGAGAAATTATAAATCCTGTTTGTGGCAAGACACACAATAGCAGTGGCAATGTTACTACTAAATTCATTAAAGGCAGTACTTTTAGGACTTAAACATTGCATGATGGTATGAATCAAAAACTTCCACTGATGGGTAAATTGACCTTTTTGAAACGAAAATCTTTGATTTGGTAAAATATTATAACCCATCCGTGAAAGATTTGCAAATAGGTCAGTGTCAGGCAAATCACTAATCCCTTCCTCATCTTTTAGTTTGAGTTTCCTCCTAATAGATGATTCAGAGACAGTCACTTGCTTGCCATTGATTTTAGCAATAATATGTGTTTCTCCATCCGCTGTTTCGATCCTAGCAGTGGACCAAAACTGTCGGATGTGTGAAACATAGATAGTGGGACGAACCAATAAAGCATACCTTAGAGGAGAAGCTTCAAGAAAGTCCACTATCTGGTGGAAGTCGGTGTTATGCTCTGTTTTCTCCAAAATTGCCACCATGTTGTGATAATCACAAAAAGCAAGCTTAGACATTGTTTAGGGTGCAGGGTTAAAGATTATTAGATGAATTGGTACTGTGGGCAACTTCAATTGAGATTTTATAGGCACTAAAAAGAATTATGATAGAGTTAAATCAAGATAATTGAGATTTGAGAATGAGTAAATCTTTTAGAAGAATAGAACTATCTTGAAAACTCTATTTGAAGAAGTTATATAGAGACATAAGCGGCCAAAAAATCTCAACGACAATTTAATTAATGCAACAAACTTTTGAGCCCAACAGTGCCAACGGCTATATTGTCAGCGGGAAAATAGTCAACCAGTGGTAACTTATGCTAACAGTGGAAACAAATTGGTCAAACAGTGGGAAATAATCCTAAGGGTATCAACTTATCTTCAATAATCAAAAGCAAGCCTACCCTATCCATACATACACACTTGCAAAAGCAAGATAGACATGCATGAATTCATGAGTCCTTTGCTCACTATCTGACCCATGAAGAAAATTAACACACATATTAACCACTGTATCCCTGTTTTAACCCATTCTTAAAATTTTCCTTGGTCACCACCCTACCACAACCATACTAGGTCAAGTGTCTTGGCAGAATGAGACCCTTCTCCAATAATTATACACCCAAATGCCACAGCACACCACATGCACACTAAAATCGCTTAGTGAGACATGAGGGCAACTCTTGTGGACCAAATTTGTGTATAACCCATGAATGAGATCTCACACTACAGTGCCTCGAAAGTTAAGGACTCTAGCAAGTAATTAAACTGGCCTTCATTGTCACAAAACTCTCACTCACCAGTGGGGACAGTCTAAGACTGGCCATGAGTACTCTATGAATACCCTAATCCTAGAGGTTCCTATAACCCATCCCAAGACAGTTTGACTTACAACATGATGTGATTCCACTTTTGATACACCATAGAAGCCTTTTCATGACATGCTCAGCCTGCAATTGTTAGTCCAAAACCAAGAAAAACACTAACAGTGTAAAGTTAACCCCAACAGTGGGAAAATTTACACTGGCAGTGGAAACTTAACAGTGGGAAAAATAACTAACAGTTGCATTTTATACTAGCAGTTTGAACACTTATTTATCTAAATAACAGTGCAAATCCTATACAAAACTTTACAAAACTTAAGAAAAAGACATTTTTAGGGATTGAGCATTCCAATACTTACAACTAAGTACTGGAATCTTCCCACATCAAAAGGTTTGGTTAAGAGATCTGCAACATTATTATCTGTATGAATATGATCCACATTAATCAACTTCTTTTCATAGCAGTCTCTTATAAAATGATGTCTTATATCAATATGTTTTGTTCTTGAGTGATAGACAGGATTTTTAACTATACAAATTGCACTGTTATTGTCAATATATATCTTAGTGTTCATAAAATTGTACCCATAGTCCAGCAACTGATTTTGAATCCAAAGAACTTGTCCACAGCCACTTGCAGCTGCCACATATTCTGCTTCAGTTGTGGAGGTGGCCACAATAGTCTGCTTTTTGCATTGCCAAGAGATCAACCTTCTTCCCAAAAACTAACAACCCCCAGTGGTTGATTTTCTATCTTGATTATCACCATCATAATCACTGTCTGAGTAGGCCACCAAGTCAAAAGGAGATTCTTTAGGATACCAAAGTCCTAGCAAAGGTTGACCTTTTAGGTACCTAAAAATTCTCTTGACAGCATGAAGATGACATTCTTTAGGTGTCACTTGGTGTCTAACACAGACACAAACAACAAACATAAAATCTGGTCTTGATGCAGTAAGATACGTGAGAGATCCAATCATGGATCTATATAAGTGAAGATCCACATATTTTCCAGGTCCATCCTTGCCCCAAGGATTCTCCTTATCCATGGGAGTCTTTGCTGTCCTTACATCTGAGGACCCAAACTTCTTAAGAATATCACCAACATATTTGTATTGTGAGATGAAGATGTCATCATTATTTTGTAGTACTTGTAATCCAAGAAAGAAGGAGAGTTCACCCATAGCACTCATTTTGAATTTGTCATGCATTAGGGCCTCAAATTCTTTGCATAATTTTGGATTTGATGATCAAAAGATAATGTCATCTACATACACTTGTACAAGCAAGAAGTCTCCTGTGTGCTTTCTGATGAACAATGTTTAATCAATGGTACCTCTTTGCAAGCCATTAGCCAATAAATATTTGGACAGAGTACCATACCAAGCTCTAGGTGCTTGATGGAGTCCATACATAGCCTTCTCTACCCTGTAAACTTTATATGGGAACTCAGGATCTTCAAAGCCAGGAGGTTGCATCACATAAACCTCTTCATCAATAGTTCCATACAGAAAAGCACTTTTGACATCCATTTGGTATACTATAAATCCCATATATGAAGCATATGCTAAGAACAATCTAATAGCCTCAATCCTTGCAACTAGTGCAAAGACTTCTTCATAATCAATTCCTTCTTCCTGAGTATGCCCTTGTGCCACAAGCCTGGCCTTGTTTCTAATTACAATTACCCTTTCATCTTTCTTGTTTTTGAGGACCCATTTTGTTCTAATAGGCCTCACCCCTTTAGGACAGTCAACCAAGACCTAAACATTCTGAATCTGAAATTGTAGAAGCTCTTCTTGCCTAGCTTCTACCCAGATTTCATCTTTGAGAGCATCAACAATGTTCTTGGGTTCTTCTTGAGACAAGAAACATGAAAATAGACAATACTGTAGGAGATCAGGATTAGTCTTTTGGTGAATTGTAGCTATGAAGCTTTGTTCTTCTACATTCTTGGCCTTATGTCTAGTTTGAACAGGAGTATCAATGGGACCAATTATCTAACTTTTTGGATGGTCTTTATTAATTCTGAGAGTAGGGGTTGGACTGACTTGTATGTCAGTTTCCATGTTGCTTATGTCAGCTTCTACTTTAGTCAAACTAGTTGAATTAGTTTCCATGTTGCTTTTGTCAGTTTCCACTGTTGGGCTTGCAGGAAGCTCAGGCGACTCACTATCCAAGACATTTGTACTACCAGTTGGTACTGGTGAACTAACAGTGGGAACTTCAAATTCCACTGTTGGTGATAAAACAGGCTCCACTTGATCAGCTAAGGAGTCTTTTGAGCTAGCAGTGGGATTGGTGTTTCCACTGCTTTCAGATACATCAGCAGTACCATCTTGCTCCTTTTGAGGATCATCATTTGCTTCACTGTTCCTCACAGAATCATTGGAGGTTTCCATATGAGCATCATGAAACCAATTTGGCAGAGCAATGAATCTTAGAGAGGACACATTATCCTTCACAGCTTGATTAGCATCTTCTTTTGTACCTGAAATGTTAGTAGAAGATGTTCCTGCAACAACAACTGGCACATAATTCATTGAATTGGTTAGAGAATCAATATCAAATAACCAATTAGGTCTTCGAAGCGCGCAGTATGCGATGAATCTTCTGCTTTACCTTCAGAAATAGCAAGTTGATGTGCACGCACAGTTTTTGCTTCAACAGTTGAAAAGCTGCTTCCTTTTTAACGCTCCACTAAACTGACCTTCATTTGAGTAAGCTTAGTCATTGGGTTGGCGATCTTTGGAAAAACCCCATCAATGAAATTCTTCGATAGTACCAGCAAGACCTAAAAAAATGTGACGAATCTCCACGTTGGTGACTTAGGAGATTCAATCTTAATGGATTACAATCTTGGCAGATCTACATGAATTTTCCTTTCACTATCGATCACATGACCGAGGAACTGTACTTTGGGAATCCAAAATTCACATTTGGAAAATTTGGCATACAACTCCTCTTTCTTCAACAACTCTAATATTATCTTTAGATGCTTTTCGTGATTTTGCTTGCTCTTGGAATAGATCAAAATATCGTCAACAAAGACAATTACGAATTTGTCTAGATAAGGTTTGCACACTCGGTTCATGAGGTCCATAAACCCAGCAGGTGCGTTTGTCAAACCAAACAAGATAACTTGAAATTCGTAATAGCCATAACGAGTTCTGAAGGCAGTCTTCGGAATGTCTTCTTCTCGAACCCTTAGTTGGTGATAACCTGACCTTAGGTCGATTTTTGAGTAGACACTCGACCCTTGAAGCTGACCAAAGAAATCATCAATTCTGGGAAGTGGATAACGGTTCTTCACTGTCAGTTTGTTTAATTCCCGATAGTCAATGCACATCTGGAATGATCCGTCTTTCTTATTGACAAACAAGACCAGAGCTCCCCAAGGTGAGGAATTGGGTCTTATAAAGCCTTTATCGGACAGCTCTTTTAGTTGCTCAGATAACTCTTTCATCTCGGAAGGCGCCAATCGATAAGGTGCTCGTGCTACAGGTGCAGCACCAGGTACCAAATCAATGCGAATATTTGTATTTAATGATTTTCATGTTTTGATAATAACAAATATAATGTCATACTACGTAAAAGTCTACGTAAACAAGTTATTTAGTCGTAAGTTTACTTGTGCCAACGTCAAAACACTTAAAGTATGAATATGACATTATAAAACGTAGTTAATGATCAAAGAACATATTTCGTCTATACTACATATAAAGCACATTAGTATCTCTCTCTTGATTCAATGCAAAAAATTAAGTAATACAAGTATTGATGCACATTATACAATCTTTAATGTAACATTTCACCACAATCTTTCACCATAATTAAGTAATTTATTGCCAAAAAGATTAGGTAATGTAAGAAAAGAAGCACAGTGTAGAAGCTAATTCCTTAAATTAAAAACATTATCAATTAAACATCAGAACACTAAATCCCAAAATATAAACTAACTAGCCTTAAGGCCCGCCCGTTGTGCGGCTAGTTTTAAATTATTATTTAAAAATAGATAAATGAGACATGTAACGTAATGTGTAAATAACTAAACATTTATTTGTTTGTATG
>BQNB010028828.1:0-50409 GCA_026074375.1 Tanacetum coccineum
CTATCTCCGAATAATCGATGGTTAGAAAACAAAACCTAAAAAAAATTGTACAAGAAGTCGATACACTGTATCCATGTTTCTGGATACACTGTATTGAAACCTGTATTAAAAATCCTAAGTACGGGTCATAGGTCAAATACACTGTATTCGTTTAACGAATACGCCGTATAGACAAATCTGACAATAAAGTTTTTAAATGCAGAATAATAAAAACTGGATAACGTCCCGATAGTCAATAAGCCATATCCATTGAAATTGGATACGCCGTATCAACAGTCTGGTAAGACAGACTCGATAACAAAATTGAAAATACATTTCGGGTTGTCTCCCGACAAGCACTTTTGTTTACAAGAAAGTCTTTAAGTTAGACTTGCTCCAGCTTTATCCCATCTTTATAAAACAACTTAGGGTCGAACGGGATGCCAAATGGCACATATAATTTTTTAATAAGATTTATTAGCATCCTATCGTTAAGATAATTTCAAGTCACAGTATTAATACATAATTCTTTGATAAAGGTATTAGTTTTGAAAACTTTACTGGATGTATCCTGACTTATTTTCCAAAGTTTATTTTACCCTTGTGCATAGGTAGCGATATCGATTCTTATTATATCACGTAATGATTTAATAGAAATATCCCTTGAAGATTGTTTGATATCGATTTTATCATCATCATTGTCCGTATCTAATTTTGAATCTTTTGATAGTAATTATGTTAAAAGGAAATAGACCATTATATGATATAACATTGTATTACTCATCATCATTTTCGGACAACGAATGTTTTCACTTTTTTCAAATTACATTTTCAAATTAATTGCTGAGGACTTACGTAGTCAGATGAGGAAATCTGATTTTAGTTGCCAATGCATCATCTGTAGACGATAGCTGGGAATTCCGTTTCATAAATATTTAAGGTGTGAACGTCTTATTCATTCAGGATTCTTACCTATGTAGCGTTTCATTTATACACCTTACCGTTTCTAAGAGCTTTCTAAGTTTCAAGTTGAACATATTCTTCCATAGTAATATCGGGGTCGTCTATTTCCTGTAATAAATTTGCTAGGAAAGAAAAAGGTCAAATAGACTAATACCTCCTATTGATGTTTAAAGTCTATTACGCTGTATTGGTTTAGAAAAATATTTATACGCTCGCTATCAAAGTATGAATACGCCGTATTCAGTTTTCGACTAGAAGACAAATAGCAAGACTAATAATGCAAACAAACACACAAAAATGCAAAATATACAATGCAAACTATTCTAAGTTAAACTAAACTAAAAATACCAATAAACAAGAATTAAACAAACTCACTTCACGGCAATGGCGCTAAAAAACTTGATGTATCATTGTGCGTATGTAATTTGTTATTCAAGTTTTACTATTTATATTTTGCCGACTTTACCTATTAACAAACACTAACGGGCAATGTACCCGATCAGTTGTAGGTTCGTTGGTAAGTAGGGTGTCGATCACTAAGAGCGAATGTTAATACTTAAGTCTATTGGTATTTTAGTTATCCAAGTTAGTCCTAATCTATTCTATTTTAAATCTAAGTTAAACCTAAACTAACGCAAAAAGGGGGATTTTAGCCTGAGAGACGGGCACGAGTTTTAGTTTACTTAAACTAAGAGGACGGCGATTAATACATACAAGTTGATAGACAGAAGATAAAAAAGCGGTCGAGTCTAATGTAAGGAAAACGTACTAACCATGTTGTTAGCCATACTATTTTGTAAAGTTGGCATCTTACACATGAATTGGATTATTTATTAATGCTGCGTGATACGCATGAGTTACTTTTGTTATTTAGCCATAGTTATGTTTTGCTTGTCATATAATTACCCCTCATGGCTCTCCATGAGGGGTGGGGGAAGAATAGTGTAATTTTGGTTTTCACTCTTATTAATAAAAGACATATTTCTCTTTACCCACTCTCTACTTTCTCTTACTAAAACCTTGATCCATCTAGTGTTCTTTGATCAACCAAGACCACCAGAAAAGGTGAATCATGAGTCCTACAAGTGGTATCAAGAGCCTATGAGTGTTTTGTGTTTGTGTTTGGGTTGATTCGTGGCTTAGAAGGATCATTTTTAAGTCTTATATCCACTCAAAAATTTTGAAAAAGTGGAACAAATATTATTGATAAAAATGTTAAAGTTTGTGTTTTTACGATGGATATAGCTTAAATATGATGAGTTTTGCAAAAAATTTTGGCTAAAAATGTTAAAAATTATTGTTTTTAGAGTTTTTTAAAATTTTTGATTCGTATGTGCAATTTGATCAAAAACTGCGATTTGGCAGAAAAGGTGCGATTTGGCACATGCGAGCTGGCATAAAAGGTGCAATTTGGCACATGCGATTTGGCAGAAAAGGTGCGATTTGGCACATGCGATTTCATCAAAATGTGCAATTTAGCACATGCGATTTGGCAAGAAATGTGCGATTTGGCTTCAAGACATGCGATTTGATCCTAGTTTGACCAGTCAACATTAGCAATTTGACCTCTTAAATAGGAAATTTGACTTAGTCAACATCTGCAGTTTGTCTACACTTCAAGAGACGTTTGACTTGTTAACTTATGCAGTTTGACTTGTCAACTTAAGGAATGTGACCTCAACCATTAGGCAGTTTGACTTAGTCAACTTTCGCAGTTTGACTTGGTCAACTTACACAGTTTGACTTGGTCAACTTATGTAGTTTGACCTAGTCAACGTATGAGATTTGACTTAAAATTCTGAGGTTTCATCTTTTACACCTCAAAGTCAAATTCTTTTACACCGCAAGTCCTAATTCAAATATTACACTTTCATGACAACGTTATCTGGACAATGTTCATCCGTTAACGGCAATTCATTACAACATTTGTCCTAGATTAACAACATTCAATCAAAACACAATACTTAATGCTAAAACGATCCTTATCAAAATTCACCTTCACTCTTAAAGGCTAGTATTGGATTCTTAATGACTACGGGGTTCTTGTCCGATGTTACTTATTTGAGATTGAAGTAGGCTTTCATGGGGAGTGTACTTATCTTGTCTTCGATGTTTTTTCTTTCTCCACAATGAACATGACTTGTTTGGGCATATACGGTTTGTGATGAAGACTTGGATATCACTTTAAGGAGTTACATTATAGTACTCAGTGTCTCACGTAGTTGAGGAGATTTCAAGAGGTGTTTTATTTTTTATATACCTTTGGGTTTGGGTATATGGTACTTAGAGATTTGCCTCTGTACCGTTCTTCGTCACACGAATAGTATAAGATTAAGTCACAAGTCTGGGATTTTGCTTGATTATCAGGTTCATTTTATCGGGTTGTCTCCATCACTGGTCATCTGTATTAGCCGACAGAATAAATAAGGGGATTTAGATTGGGTTGATCAAGAGAGATTTGTAAAGAGAGTACTTTCTGACATGTTCTCACAAAGTATTGCTTATGCAATCACGGGTTATGATGATAAGTAAGCAGTTTTAGTTGGTATTCGATGTACACATGTGTATGATGATTCCTTTCGATGTCA
Source organism: Tanacetum coccineum (assembly GCA_026074375.1). Lineage (NCBI taxonomy): Eukaryota > Viridiplantae > Streptophyta > Magnoliopsida > Asterales > Asteraceae > Tanacetum > Tanacetum coccineum. Next base: position 3,531 of record BQNB010028828.1, read on the forward strand.
TCATCATGGAAGGAGAAATGTGTACATCAAGGACACACAACAAGTTCACTTGATCAGGATTTATAATATATGCCAGAGGTTAGTCCGCAGAGATGATTAGTTCTTTAACTTGTTACTTTGATGTTACCGTTTTGACTTCTATTTTGTGAGGAACAAATTGCTTACACTCGGGACTTAATTGACTTTGGTGTAGCAATTCATATCAGCACTATCCTGGAGGGAGAAAAGTGCATTTCCGGGACTTAATTGACTTTGGTGCTACGTTTTCGACTTCGTAAAAGGGGTAAAGTGTGTACTTCAGATATTGAGCATTATACAACAAGACTGAGATGCTTCCTAAGTGAGACGATGTTGATGATATCATCCCTCCCACAGAGTATCCTAAATGAGAAAGGATGTCTTTGAGAAGACTGGTGTATTAATTCTTATGAGTATCAGGGGTGTCTGTTTGGGAGGGAGCTGAAGAAAAAGAGCATACTAGTTGGGAGGGAGTAAAAACTCAACTAGATACTACACAAGAAGTTCAGAGCAGAATTCATATCAAAGCCAAAGTATTCGGATAAGAGAACTTCAAAGATGACAAATGAGAAGCAGATTCTGGAAAACTTCGACATTACCAGAATTGCAGGAAAGTGAAGCTTTTCAAGACATGCAGCTAATTTAGAAACTTCAAGATGACCAGAAGCATATGAAGAAAGCTTTTAAAGACGTGTCAGGAAGTTATGAGCAGAAATCCAATCAAGACCGGGATCTTCAGTAGAGAAAACTTCTAAGTCATCCTCATTAGTAAATTACAGTGTGTTTGTTTACAAGCTGAAGAAATAAAGTTGGAGTATTCAAGAAGATCAAGATCATTAAAGACTATCTTAAGGAATACTAGACTTTATTCTTATCATTTTACTTTATTTTTACTTGTAGGAAACATTGTAACCAATTCACGTGTGACACCATCATGAAGGAAGATTGTTAGCCTTACTATTTTGTAAAGCTGGCGTCTTATACGTGAATTGAATTAGTTATTAACACTGCGTGATACGCATGGGTTACTTTTGTTATTTAGGCATAGTTTTGTTATGCTTGTCATATAAATATCCCTCATGGCTCTCGATGAGGGGTGTGGAAGAAGAGTGTAATTTTGGTTTTCATTCTTATTAATAAAACACATATTTCTCTTCACCCTCTCTCTACTTTCTCTCACTAAAACCATGATCCATCTAGTGTTCTTTAATCAACTAAGACCTCTAGAAAAGGTGAATAATGAGTCCTACACATGTTTAATCTAATATAATGCATGTATTGTTTATAAGTGCAATGATTGTCTTATCTCATTGGTGACATATCATTCCTAGTTTAGGTGGTACTTCTTCCTAAACCCTAGACTTAGCAATTCTGTCACAATTAACCAAATCCACATAAAGCATTCATAGTTGAATGTAATCTATCTTAGGAGACAATAATGGTGATCTTATCAAATCCTAGCTCAACGAGACTTTACTAACTTACTGCTTAACGGCTCTTTATATACTAGTAAGTCCACTGTCCAGATCTTTACCAAGAATCAGAACGTTATTTGTTAATCCTAGGTCACCTGCTAGTCTACCTATTTCACTAAACCAAAGGCAAAGATAGGTCAATATTTGTGATCCTCTTACTCTAGATATATAAATTGGTTATTTATGTTTTAATCCCAGACCTAGCTAAACGCTTCTATTTGTATTCCTAGATCAATGTAATGATAAGTTAACACATAAATAGCACATTAAACCGAGTACAAATGATAAACATAATTCAAAACTCAAACGAATATGCTTACCAACTAAATAAACAAACCAAACTTTACATTACATAAACAATGGCTAATACCTAAAGGTATTAGCCAATATCCATTGTAACTATAACAAATGTCATAGATAAGTTAAAGTAAACTACCGATAATTGAAATCGAACGATACAAAAAAAAAACCGAACCCGAATTTAGAGTATAGAAATTACAAGAGGTTTTTCCTATTATAATTGAAGTTGCATTGCACGACCTTCTGGCTTTTCCTTCTCTTCTAAAAATCGAGAAAAACTTGGTGGTGAATGCCTCTCTCTCAGATTGGTCTCCTCCAAAATGCGTAATAGGGTTTGGTATTATAAAAGTCTGGAATTTAGGTCGATACACCGTTATTGAAAGGTTCAAATACGGCTATTGGGGTTTCTTGGCGGGGGCTCCATGATTATATAAATCTCAGAATATTCCATGACTTGTAGTACTTAAATACGACGTTGCTTTCATCTGGATACGGTTATGTATCTATCTTTCCTTTGTGATTCTTGTGGAAGTCAGGGCACGAATACGCCTTATCTTCCTTGATGACAACGCGTATAGGGTTTTCAACAATGCAGCTTCATGATTTCTTTATTTAAGCTCCAAAATGCGTGCCTTTTGATTAACTTTCACTCTTTGCTCGATAATTACTGCAAATCATAAATATAAGCAATTAAGTATTAATTCATGCATAAATAATATAAAACGAGCAATTTAGCTAATGATTAAGTGATGATTAAATAGACCGTTATTTTGATGTCCTTCAAATATCCCCACTTGAATCCTACTTGTCCTCAAGTAGACTTTAGAAAACTTATGAAAATGTATCCCAAACCATGGTTTAAGATTTTTCCTTTAAGCATTTTTTTGTTTTAATTACTAGCACACAACCAAACACCTACACAAAATAGTAAATGAAAAAACACAAAATATACACTCAAATAATCTATATGGTAACATTTAACGCTCAATTGCTCGATCGTGATGAATATTATATCATGAGCTTGGCAAGGATACACATCTCCACCACTAAATCTAAGGAGTAACAAGTCTAAAAAGGTAAATTAGGTTAATGTTTAAGGGTTGATCATTCTTTCTAATCTCTATCAGATAGCTCGGGGGGGGGGGGGGGGGGGTGACCCTAAACCAATATTTCTAGAAAGGTGACAACCAAAAAATGCAAACGCCCAAGTCCATGACCTTGCGAAACCTGTGATTTGCCACAATCCTTAACTCGAATTAAGCTAAAGAATAGGACTAGTAATCTTGCACCAATAAGTAGTAAACCAAAAGGGGGACAAAACCATATATAACACGCCCGCGTACAATCTATGACTGAGATACAAAGATTTGCTCACAATCCCCTCATTCCGGATTAAAAACCGAATGTTAGGATGAAGAACAATATAGGGTATGGAATAAGTAATCCTTTATCAACAAGGGTGACAAAACCACACATACACATTCAAATCCATGAATGAGACATATGTGATTTCTCACTCCCTCATTTGAGCAAACTAAAGGTTAGGGATTAAGCATGGGAAATATATAATTGGTGTAAATGAAAAGAACAAAACAAAAATATTAAGTCCAAACAAATAAGGAACAGTGTTGCTAGCTACTTTCCCAACCATACCCATGAAAAAGACACAAAATCACATACTAACTCACACATACCACAAAACTCACCGCTTTAATTGTAGACACAGAGTTAGACCCTCTAAAATAGTCTTGATCATAAGATCAATAAAAATAAACCTATTATCGGTTAACCTCAAGTAACAGGCCACTCCCAATCATCTATAATATAATATACAACAACAGTGGCGATATCTACCACTTGATAAAACAATACACTAGTTGGTTTATATTGCGACCAACTAAAAATAATATACAATATAACTTTACATCGTTGGTTTATAGCATGTACCAACGAATAAAAATCGATCATCATAAATAATGGAACCGGTTAAGTTTAGATGAACCGGTTATCTCACAAACCTCTCTGTTTTTCTCTTTTTGTATTTTTCTTTTTTTTGATTTTTTTAATACTACTAGAAAACAAAATTTGGTGTAAAATTTCCCACTTCACGAATATGATTAAATTTGGATTCTATTTCTGAACGAAACGATTGAAAGTATAAACACATGAAGAATTAAAAACAAACTACTGCTTTCACATTCCCATTACATAGTGCAACTTTCCGACCTAAACCATAGATAGAAAATACCACAAGACGAACACAAGAAATACATTACTTTTAACACAAATCACTAGTAATCGAATAAGGACTCAAATCTACAGAGTATGCTAAGGTGTAAAGGTGTAACGAAATACACATTTGATGGTGTAAGAAAATAAAAGGAATGGCTCAGCAGGTTTTTCTAGAGGTATCTTACTCTAAAGATGAGAGTAAACAAAAGGTTTAATAACAGGGTTAACTAACAGAAGATTTAGTTAGTTTAATATCACAATATGTAATAGGCTTTTTGTGTGGATTCCTAGAAATTTTAAATCATTTAGAAAAGTCACTCCATCTATTTAAAATAGTGCTTATTATTGTGGTCTCGAATAGTATACCAAGCTAAGTTTTAAAGTTTATGACGAGGTGTTACTTTTTACACTTTTTCGGGGTCATTTAACCCCTTAAATCATGCGAAATATGCCCCAAGATTAAGTACTTAAAATCGTTCCTTTCATTTTGTTTTTAAGCACTCGGATGACTTTTGGAGAAAATACACGTGACTTGGGCTCATTTGGAGAAGAAACGGACAAGATTACAACACTACGCCAAATCTCATGAAGAAAATGCGTATAGTGGCCGGAGATGACGTCACATTCTATCGTGACGGCGTCAGAGCTTACAAAGGACGGCGTTAGGATTCTTTACAGACGACGTCAGATCCAACCGACTAAAAGACGCCCTAGAAGATTCGGCGGGCGACGAGTGGTCAGAATTATAACACCGAGCACCAGTCGCATCCCAGTTTTCCTATATATACAAACTCGTTTTTAGGGTTTTAAGTGTGTAACTTTTGGGAACCGAACCCTATTATTAAAAGTCGATTATAATCAGCTATTTAGGTCGTTTTTATTTTTAGGGTGTCAAAAACCCGTATTTGCATTAGCCTTGAACACAAAAGAATGTTTATCAAGTGAAGTCCTCTATCTTTTATCATTCAATATGTCTATGTGTTGTTTGATTATTTATTGTTCTTTGCTTCCTTTTAACATGCTAGGCTAGATCCATTAGTATTTACTTATGATTGCATGAAACTTAGTTTGTAGATCCTTTTAATATTGCTTCTTGTGATGGATGTGCGCGTTAGGCTTTAGAAAACTAGCCATAAGATATTAATTTTGGCATAAAACGCTAGGGAAAATACAGAGTTTAGAAAGGATACCATCGGTAATAGTCTTCATACTACATTACCTCTAATTTGGTTGATCCCTCTTAAGTGTTTTAATTCATGTAATGTACTTTTAGGGGCCTTGTAATAGTCTTCATATACCTTACTGTGCTTCCTTAACGAAATATACAATAACGTGTTTTCTTGTAATTCGCTCATGACTAAGGAAATACTTACACAGATCATCACAAGTGTGACAAAGCATTAGGATTAGGTGAAGCAAACTGAGGACTAGTGCATGATTAAGTAAATACGTTCGTTTACCCATAGAGTTTCCACCAAATTAGTTTAGATTATTATTTAGTTTAATTAGCTAAAATCAAAACCAACCTCTCAAAACCAGAATTTTATTTGCTTTCTATAAAAATATAAAATACCAAAAATAATATTCTCTCAACCCTTATACCTATGTTATATTCTGTTCGAGCCTTCCCAACCTATTCCCTTAGAGAACGATAACAACCCCTGTGTCTTACCTTACTACACTATAACGGTTAGGTACTCTGCCTAGGGAGTTATAAAACTTGGTGTATTTACAACGACCGCATCAATTTACTACAATCACTGGCACACTCATATTTTTGTGGAATTTAAGTAAAAATTAGGAATCAGAATAGGCTAAATACTCATAGTATGGAATTAAGGGTTATGTGTGCGGGTCATGTAACTAATAATTTCACAAAAGTATGCTAATTTTTTTTAAATTTAAGCATAAATTAGGCATATTAATGTGAAAATAAGGAAAAGTAAGCGTTGTAATTCTCCTCCCCCCGCATGAGATATACAATGACCTCATTGTATGAATATAACATGAAAAACAGGAATTTAAAGAATTAAAACAGAATACTCCCTTGAGATTTGATCGGTATGATCATTCATGTTGCGTATATGAGCAAGGATGTGTGTTGAAAATGCGTTTAGATACCAGCATGACTACAACACATATAGAATTCCAGAAAATAAGCACACCAAATTCTTTCATCACATTCAGTAGGTTCCTGTATTAAGTATAAGAAACAAGTGCAATTCTATCTCCGAATAATCTTTGTTAGCAAACAAAACTAAACCCACAAACTGTATAGGAATCATACGCCTTATCCATGTCAGGATACGTCGTATTGAGACATGTATAAAAGAATCCTAAGTACGGGTCAGAGGTCGAATACGATGAATACGTCATATCGACAAATATGACAATAAACTTTTAAGTGCAGAAAAATAAAATGGATAACGTCCAGGTGGGGTCAATACGCTGTATCCATAGAGTTTGGATACGCCGTATCAACTACCTGGGAAGACAGACTCGATAACAAAAAGTAAAATAGATTCTGGGTTGTCTCCCGACAAGCACTTTTGTTTACAGAAAAGTCTTTAAGTTAGACTTGCTCCAGCTTCACTCCATCCTTATAAAACAACTTAGGGTCGAACCGGATGCCAAATAGCACATATAAATTTTTAATAAGATTTATTAGCATCCCTTTGTTAAAATAATTCTAAATCATGATATTAACACTTAATTCTTTAATTAAGTTTTAGCTGCAAAAAACTTATTAATTGTATCATGACTTGTTTTCAAAAGTTTATTTGACCCTGTTCATAAATCATCCATCATACTTTTACATGTATGTGATGGTTATGAATAAATTTATCCCCTCAAAGAATTTTTGATATCGATTTTATCAACATCATTGTTCATATCCAATTTTGAATCATTGACAGAAATTATGTTAAAAGGAAATAGATCATTATAGGATATAACATTGTATTCCTCATCATCACTTTCGGACAATGATGTTTTATTTTTCAAATTTAATTTCATCGACATGCTGAGGACTTATCGTGGGTTCAGATGAGAAATCTGATTTAGATGCCAATGCATCATTGTAGACTATAGCTGGGAATTCTGTTTCAAAAAATCTTAGGTAGTGAACGTCTTCATCATACCAGATCTTACCATACGTAGCAGTTTCCCAGTTATACACCTTACCGTTTCTAAGAGCTCTCTCACTTTCAAGCTGAACATATTCCTCCATAGTAATGTCAGGGTCGTCCATTTCCTGTAATAAATTGGCTACAAAAGAAAAAAGTCAAATAGATAGATCAATACGTCGTATTTAATAAATTGAATACACCGTATTGATGTTTGAAGTCGAATACACTGTATTGGTTTAGAAAAAATTTATACGCCGTATCCAAAGGGGTGAATACACCGTATTCAGTATTCGACCAGAAGGCATACAACAAGACTAATAATGCAAACAAACATAAATATGCAAAATATACAAATGCAGAAATCAAACACACAAACAAACTAAACTAGAAACACAAAACCTAAACTAAAACACTAATAAACAAGAATTAAACAAACTCACTCCCCGGCAACGGCGCCAAAAACTTGATGTAGTCGTTGTGCGTAGGTAATTTATTATTCAAGTTTTACTATTTATATTTTGCCGACTTTACCTAATAACAAACACTAACGGGTAAAGTACCCGATCAGTTGTAGGTTCGCTGGTAAGTAGGGTGTCGATCACTAAGAGCGAGTGTTAACACTTAAATCTATCAATATTTTAGTTATCTAAGTTAGTCTTAATTTATTCTATGTTAAAACCTAAGTTAAACCTAAACTAACGCAAAAGGGGGGTTTTCAGCCTGAGAGACTGGCACTTTTAGGTTTACCTAAACTAAGATGAGGGCGATTAACACACACAAGCTGATAGACAGAAGATAAAGAAGTGGTCAAGCCTAATGTAAAGAAAATGTATTAACCATATTTAATCTAATATAATGCAGGTTTTGTTTATAAGTGCAATGATTGTATTATATCTTTGTGACATAATCATTCCTAGATTTAGGCGGGGACATACTCCTGCAAACCCTATATCGCCATTCTGTCATACAATTTAGAATACATTCCGCATAAAGCATTTATTGTTGATTATAATCTATCTTAGGAGACAATAATGGTGATCTTACCGAATCCTAGCTCAATGATACTTTACTAACTTACTACTTAACGACTCTTTATATACTAGTAGTCCATTGTTCGGATCTTTACCTAAAGAATCAAAACGTTATTTGTTAGTCCTATGTCACATGCTAGTCTACCTATTCAAAACCAAGGGTAAAGACAGGTCAATATTTGTGATCCTATTTCTCTAGATATATAAATCGCAGATATGGAGAGCTATCCCGGCATCTAGCTAACGCTCTATTTGTATTCCTAGATCCAGTTAAATGATAGGTCGTATACTTAAGCATGTAAACGAGTATAAATTCATAAACATAAAACAACTCACAATGAATAAGAATACAATCTTAAATAAACAAACCAAATATTAAATTATCATAAACATGGCTAATAACTTGGTATTAGCCAATAGCCATTGTAACTATACAAATGTCATAGATGACCGATTAAGGTAAACTAAACAATAATGAACGATACCGAAAACCTAACACGTATTTAGAGTATAGAAATTACATGGGTATTCCTATGAATTGAAGTGCTTTGCAGGACCTTCTTGGCTTCTCTTCTCTTCTAAAAATTGAACTTGATGGTTAATTCCTCTTCTCAGATTTTGTGCATACCTAAAATTCATATTGAGGTTCGGTATTTATAGAGTCTGGAATTTAGTCAATACACCGTATTGAAAGAGTTCAATATGGTGTATTGGGGTTTCTTGGCGTGGGCTCCACGATTATTATATTCCAGAATATTCCATGACTTGTACTTGAATACGGCGTATAGCTTCATCTGGATATGACATACAGATCTTTCCTTTGTGGATGCTGAGTGAAGTTCAGGGCACGGATACGCCGTATCTTCCTTGATGGATACGGCGTATCGGTTGTCAAAACAATAGTCTTTATGATTTCTTCGTTTAAGCTCTAAAATGCGTGCCTTTTGATTAACGTTCACTCTTTGCTCGATAATTACTGCAAATCATAAATATAAGCAATTAAGTACCAATTCATGCATAAATAATGTAAAACGAGCAATTTAGCTGGGATAAATGATGCTATAAAATAGACGTTATTTGATGTCATCAACACCCCTACACTTAAGTTTTTAATAACTCAATAATAAACTAACTAATGACGGGAATTAGAAGGTTCAACAAACATGGAGTATATTAAGCACATATGGGGGTAATAATTTGAGTTTCTTCCCCATTTCTTCATAAAATAAAACTACTATGAATCCTAATCGTTCCAAAACTGTGTACACTACAATAAACTCGACTTAGCAACCATGTAATCAAGCAATCAATTAACTAGGGTTAAACAATTATGCTAACAATAATGTACTAAAAACGAGTGCATACAAGGAAGGCTTAGGCGATTTGGTGTAACATTTAGTAGGGTGTAAACAATGCTCTTCATTAATAATCCAGAATCCACCAGAAAATTACGAGAACCGCAAAAAGGATAGGCTCAGAAGGGTGTACTAGGGGTATCTTGCACTAAAAATAAGTGCATAGTAAGGGTGTGGGGGTAGTTATATGACCAATGAGATCATCATAACTATAACAAACGCATGCTAAAATAAGGGTTATCCTAATGCCTCTTATCACTTAGTAAATCCTAATCACACGAATGTGATCTCACTTAGTAGTCTCGGGATGCATCGCCAAAGCAAGTTCTAGAATCTATAATACTATCAGTACACTCTCATAAGCATTAAAAATGAATGCTTTTATTCCTAAAGATCTAGAGGCGAACCTTACATTTGGGTTGAAATTTTTTAAGCGGTAGGGTTTTTGTGCTATTCATATAACTCCTATCCATGAGACGCTTCTAATACTACAGTTTCACCAATATATGCCATAAATATTTTTTAAATTTGGGCTAAAATTACCGTCCTAAACTATGTTTCGATATATTAGACATCTTTTTAAGAACAAAGCAAATGCAAATGAATGAATGATTTCTAAGACTTTTATTACTCCATACACTTATTTCCAACATTGTCTCCAATGTTCTACAAGTACCCAAAAAACGAGTAAAGGAAAGATAAATAAAAGCGAGAGAAACTAATACTCCCTTGGTTTGCTCAATATCAGAAAAGAAACAAGATGATCGAGCTAAATCTTCATCCAAGAATCATCCAAATGAAAATTCAATGAACTTCCGGACTCTCCTTATCTAATATAACCTGAAAATCAAAAACAAAAACAACTATACCCAGCGTAAAATCGACGGTAAATAATATACAACCTTATTTAATCATAAACTAAAATCCTAATAAAGCAATAAAGATAGAATGTTAGTATTAATGTAATAGTGGTTTTCTACAAAAATCTAGAAAAATAAAAATTCTTGAAATTTAACAAAAATAACTTTTCAAAATTTTGAAAAAATACATGCGTAATTTTTTCCATGCTACTCATGCTTGACGCCGTCAGGTATGAATCCTGATGCCATCATGAAGATCTGACAGATTTTAAGTTTTTCCTTTCTGGAATATTTTCTACAAAGATAACCTATTGATTATTTCATGGAAAAATTACTGCATAAACTACGAAAACGGTTAGTACGAATATATGACTCAAACAAATAAACAAGAAGACATAAATGTGAATTAGCTTGAAATTATCTATTTTTCATGTTTTAAATTGTTCTTGATAATCGGATATTTTCCCCACACTTATTTTATGCAAAATATCTTTGATTGAAATTAAGACGAGGTTAAAAACAAAGCAAAACATGATCCATTATACATCAAACATATAAGAACAAATAATGAAAATTAAAACCCACGACACAAATAATAAACTGGAAAAGTACCAATATATAACCATAAAAAACAAGCATCCATAATACAAAATCCTAATTATTACAATCCTTAATTGTTCAAACAAAAAAGAAATAATCTAAGGAATGAGAAACAGATAAACAACATCAACTAGAGCCATCAGGAGCAGTATCTTAATGGTAATTATAACCAGGAGGCATGCTCAATGTAGGCAAAGGTGCTAGGGTAATAACTCTCACCTTAAGGAACAGGTTCCAATCTGCAAGAGGGACTCTAAGCGGTCACGCTATGGATTGATTCTGCATTTTGGCGAACAATATGACATAAATCTGTAGATCGTTGTTCGCATTCTGGCCATCCATGTATCGAGCTGTCCCTAGCGTTAGTCCTGCTGGTCCATCAAACTCCATGATGAGCCTGCCAGTCCCTTCGGCTCATTTCCCATTATGCCTCTACAGATCCCCCGACACCATCATCATCCGCCTCTTCCTCCTCATCTGCCTGCTCCTGCTACTGTGGCTTTTTGTGGCAGTGTTTCAAGTTTCGTAACCCTTATTACATTGGCTGTACAAGCTCCAAATAATGATCTTTTTTCCCATAGCTATAAGGACTTTTTCTTGGAAATCTAGCTGAGGGGCTCAATAGTCAATGCTCTAATCATTCGGGACAGGTTAAATCCATAAAAAGATCGAGGCATGCGAGTTACCCATACATGCCACCGTAGACAACCTCTCCATCCCTAACTCCATTCAAATAACGACCCAACCAAAAAGGGATATTGCAAACAACCCCCTCGCTAAAGATACAATACAAGAAGAATAGATCACTCAATGTGATCTGATGTGTGGAATCCTTATGACCCGCAATGGTCGTTGCAATGCAATGATGAGATGGCCTAACCCTTAAGGTCCCAGATCATTCTAGCAATCATATCTCTAGTGCGGTAAAAATTACCTCCTATATGGTACAGGCCCAAAACCGGTGGTAGCATAGTCTTTCAGATTCCTAACCATCAAAAGATTTCTTAAGTACTTAGCCATACCAATCTTACCTCCTTCAGTCTAAGAATACAAACTAAATCGTCATCTAAACTCAACCAATGCCAAGAACTAGGGTTGTTCATATAAGTAGCAGCCTCAAACTCATAGGTAGCAAAGAAATCACGAACCAACTCACGGTACACTGGTTCGTTGATCCAGAAGAGATTCTCCCATTGAGGCCCGAAGAATGGGTCGGTATTGATGCTATCAAAGAAACCCCTTTCCAGACCATTATCAGCAAAGAGAGACCAATCAATTACAACCTCGGAATGAATGGGATGGTAAACAAAGGCTTCGTAGTTTATTCGGTGAGTCTCACTTTCAAACACCCCAAAGTTGCGAACCCTATCTTTGACCGTCTCTTCAGAGCTAGAGGATTCACCCTTGGTGCTCTTGCATGTGCTTGCCCTTTTGCTCATTGTGTACATCAAAACCAAAAACAAAACGGATGTTTGTTAGACAAAAAATTACGAATCAATTGCATTAGGTGGTTTTGACGCCGTTATCAAAAGTTTCTAACGCTGTCAGCCTGACTTATTTTTGAATCCAAGATTACGAGGGAAAATTAAGCCATTGTCCGATAAACCTATTTCCAAACACCACTTTATGACAGCAACCCATTGCTCGGATTTGAAAAATCCATACTTCTGACCTTAATTCGAGTATTATTGAAGAGGAATTGAAATTAAACAACAAACCATCAATAATCAATGATTAATCATCATGATACGTACTTAATTCAACAAAAAAATTAACAATTCGTTTAGGGTTTAGCAATTGGGGATTATTTCAAAGTCAAACAAATAGGGCAAATAATTGAGATGAATGAACAGTTAGGTATGATTAGAATCAAGTAATTACTGATTGGAGATGATTTCTCAAGTGCAAGCAAGATTAAAAAATTTGTGGGTTTTTTAAGAAAAGTGATAAAGAAGAATGAAGAAAGTGGGGTAGTTATGTCTAGATCCGAGTCGAAGTGACGACGTCACTAGAAACCTCTAACGCCGTTAGAGTTGAAATTTTTGCAAACAAATCTCCTTATTTATAGTAAAAATAACTTTAAAACCCGATACTTCTCAAAGAAGATTTAACATCCTCCAGGATCAAATATTTTGTTACTATCATTAATTTTGAAATGATTACGTGGAAAGTGAATCTTGTTATCTATTGGGTGATAATCTCCAAAAGTTAAGTACCAATAAAATGTTGGGAAGCTTGCTAATGAATTCTCCAAGATTTGTTGAAACTTGGTATTTCGTCCTCTCTCCGCACCAGGCTTGAAGCCAAAGGTACTTTTACTAATTAGAGGTAGATTAGGAAGGATTACGTGAACGTATCTGACACAAAGTGGTTTCGATGAGAATGTTCCTTGGGTGAGGAAGGATTCTTTTTTAGTAAGGAGCTCAGGAAATGTACTTCCTGTGTCGAAATCTAAATCCTCAGTGTCCAGATACTTTGTGATTTTCTAGATTTTTTGAAATTGATCATGATTTTGCTACTTCGTTCTTATCTTTTCCTTTAATTTCTCAACAACTTCCAAAGATAGTTTCATAAAATCATCCTTGACAATTCTCATACATTTTTCTAACTGCCAAACTTTTTCATCTTGACCAAGAATAAAATTCATCACTAAACCCTCGAATGCTTCCTGGTGTGGTAGTTCAGGGGACATATATCCCGCTTCATTTCTCCTTATCCCACACAGGTTTTCATTTTCCCCCACTAGTGAAATTGCATCCTTTATTAGTGAATCGACTTGATATTCCAAGTTTTCTAGTATTTGTTCTTTGTTGGTGTCCATGATCGAGGCTCCCTTTTTCTGGAAAGATTGGGTCATCCCACTCTTCTTCTTCATATTGAACCAGTTCCTCGATAGTATTCCATGCCTCCTTTGCGCTCATCTTTCTCAGCCGTCCTCCGGCTGCGTAATCTACAGCTCTATTTAGCGTATGGTTATTGCGGTCGTAAAAGATTTTGACATGGAGCCAAAGAACGATGCCATGATGAGGGACTTTTTGAAGTAAGTCCTTGAAATGAGTCAATGCTTCAGAAAGAGATTTACCATGATGTTGTTGAAACATCAAGATGTCATTTCTAAGTTTTGTAGTTCTTCCTGGTGGGAAAATTTTGATCGCGTAGGGAAAATTGAAATAAACGCAGTCGCATCCTTTCCCTATTTTCACCATAAAGGTCAAGTGAGTCTACAAGTTTTAGAAAATCCTTAAGGTGTTGATTTAGATCTTTGGACCAGAGTCCGTGGAATGCACATCCGTTTTGCACCAATCAGATGGTGTCGGATCGCAAAGGCACCACATTATTGCTTTCGGGGAGCTCAATGGTGTTTCGATAGCCCTTGTGGCTTGGTCGGTAATAATCTCCTAACGTACGGGGTTGAATTTTGTCTGATGTGATGGTTAACGAAAAGAAAGTTACAAAACAAAGGGAACAAAGAAAAGATAGACTACAAGAAAGCTAACCTAAAAAAAATAAAAAATCTCACTTGGGAGGATTCTAGTGAGTAGACCTAAGATAAATAGAATCCAAAACCTAGACTATTCCCCAGCAGCGGCGCCAAAAACATGATATAGATAGTTGTAAACGCAAAAGTTTTACAACCCTCTTTGGCAGAGTACCTAACTGTTGTAGTGTAGTATAGGCAAGACTCAAGGGGTTATTATCGCTCTCTAGAAGAATAGTGAGGTAGGTTCGAATTGTACGTTACTAGGGTCTAAAGATTACTGGAAGAGTATTTTTGTATTCTTGTATTTTTATATTTTTAGAAAGCAAGTAAAAATCTCGGGTATTGAAGAGGGGGTGATTAAACACTAAATACTCCTAAATGCAAGAAATGTAAATGTGTGGAAAACTAGTATGGTTAAACAAACGTGCTCACTTAATCATGTACTACTCCCTAGTCGATCTCTCTAATCTTGTTACTCGTCACCCTCGTTAGTGTAATGTGTAAGTATTCCCCTAATTCAGCAGCGGGTTAGTCAAGTCTGCATTCTACGTGACAACCTAGTCGGGCGTTACATGTCAGACACGCTCCCTCCCAATAGTAAATTCATGTGCACAAAATACTTAATTCAGGATCAACCTAAAGGCAATCTAGATATAAGTATCTAATTGCAGGTATCCTCTAACCTAATCTTGTTTCACTAGACGTCTAACAATGATTTGAAGATCAAATAGCTAGTTTTCTAATGCCTAACGTGCACACCACTAACAAGAAGTAACAAAATCAAAGATCATAACTAGGTTCCATATAATCATAAGCAAACACTAATTTAATTTATCCAAGCAAGTTAATAGAAAGTGAAGAACAAATAATCAAACAACACATAGACATATTGAATGATTAAATAGGTAAAGTAACTTCACTTCAATTAAACATGTGAGTATGTGAGTACAAAAGGGTTAAAAAAATCCTAATTCGGCTGCAATAAAGCTCTCATAAGTTACCTCAAGTTTCCACACTAAATTATGAGAAAATAAGGTCTGTATATATAGATATTGGTTCTCGACGACATTGCTAGGGTTTTGTGACGCCGTCATCCTTTTGAATCTTCCAAGGGTTTCTTCATGTCGGTTATTGTGACGCCGTCACTAATCATGGTGATGTCGTCGGTGCTTGATCCTGACAGCGTCAAAAGATAATTTTGACGCCGTCTCCACCTACTAAGAAGCCACACTTTTTTTCTAGAAAGCCACTTTCTAGGCACTTTTGGTGAAGGCGTCAGGATGGAATTCGCCAGCTTAAAAAGTTGCATTTTTGTCCAGTTTATTCCCGAATCGAGCCCAAGTCGCGTGCTTTTCTTCCATGAGCTTCCCAAATGCTAAATTAACAAAAAGAAATGATTAAGTATGATATTTAGGCATATTTGCATGATTTTGGGGGTTAAATGGCTTTGAAAAAGTGTATAAAAGTACACCTCATTAATGGGCCAAACAAATCCAAGTGTAACAACTCTAAAACCCTAGTAGTTAACACTTCATTCCTAGTCCTATTGTTTGCATTACCTTGACTCTCTAACGTACAAGTATCATAAAAGTGCCTTTCAAAGCTCAACTTTGGTAGGTTCCTTACAAGCTGTTTGGAAGCTAAGTTTTGAACTAAACTCATATTGGTGTGACCTAACCTCCTATGCCGAAGCGTTAAGTAATCCACCATGGATGCAAGATAAATTTCTTTTTTGGAGTTATCTCCTAATTTTCATGTATAAAATATATTTCTCCTATGACCTTTAGCTAGCATTTTCCCATTTTACTGATAGTACAATCTACTTTTGTAGACATAACTACGCAATCATCATCACATAATTGACATACACTAATCAAGTTAAAAGCTAGACCATTAAAATGCTCAACATTAGTAATTGCAATGGAGTCATGAGAAATATTACCTCCACCGATGACCTTGCCCTTTAGGTTTCTCGTAAATACAACATGTCCATAATCACACTCATTGTACATAGTAAACAATATTCTATTCCAGGTAATGTGTTTAGTGCATCTACTATCCATAGTCCAATCATCCAGTCTTAGATCACATTTGAGGTAAATATACAAGCAAATATTCAGGTCTTGGTACCTATAGTTTCTTGGGTCCATTGTGGTTAGAAAATATTGTGCCCAAGTTGACCATTTTTGGGTCTTGAAATAATGCACATAGTTTATATAAACCGTACCTCGAGAACGCACACCAAGGATTATTTTGAAAGTCTCTTTGGTTTTGAAAGTTTGGACCAACACTCTGAGGTGTTTTTAGTCTCGAGAATCGATGTTTTGGGTAAGATTTTTCTCTCCGTTAGAAGGTGTTATTTTGATAAGACGAAGATCTTTGATTTTTGTCAAAATTTCTTCTTCCCGAAGATTGGTTATTTTGAAAATAAGGTCTTCGGTTATATGATTTTGAAGGTCTCATATTAGGAGTGGGTAATAGAGGTCTACGGTCAACTCGAGTTTGAGTGTATCCAAGCCTATTACGTGATACCGGATGATATCCCTGTTTTATGGTTTGGACTCTTGTAATGGGAGATTGGGTACCTCGAGTGTTTGTAAAATGAGTTTGAGGAGAAACGTGTTTGACAACATCATTAAATGAGATCTTGTTTTTGATCAGGCTACTGGCGCGCTAGCGCATCAGACCCTTTTTTTTGGGGATTTTTTTTTGTTCTTTTACAAACTTTATTGGTTTGCTTAGACTTACGGAAGTGGTTTTCTCATTTTTTGAAAATCCAAGACCTTCCTTATCTAGGGACATTTTTTGACGACTTAGCATATCGTCCAAAACAACACTACTTTTCTTGATGTTTTGAAAAGTTCAATGCTTGATGTGTTGTTATGTAGGTGTTATTTTATGTATCAAGTTTTACTATTTATATTTTGCCGACTTAACCTAAAAACAACACTTTAACGGGCAGTGTACCCGGTCGGTGGTAGTTTCGTGGTAAGTAGGGTCTCGATCACTAAGAGCGAGAGCGTTAATATCTAATTTATCAGTATTTTAGTTATCTAATTTATGCAAGTCCTAATTTATGCAAGTTCCTAAGTAATGATAGGGGGTTCACGCTGATGAGGATGGCACCAAGTTTGGTATCTCAGCTAAGGGTTTGATGAAACCAAGTAAAAGAAATATAAACACCACACAAGAAGATTAACTAACGATAGACGAAGCGGTTTCAATCTAATAAAAGGCACACATAGTCAACCATGAATTATTTGATTTATAACGCAAGTTTGTTTTTTAGTGCAATGTTTAATTTATCTCGAAGCGGCCATATCATTCTTAAGACTTAGTTTGGTACTTCATCCTAATACTAGGACAGGAACATATCCTATTACATTTCAACTGCAGTGCCGCAATAATATAAAAGCATCCTTCTTGTATGAATTAATTACCTTAGGTGATTAGTAATGGACTATAACCCTAGGGCCATTAGGACTTTTTTATTTTAAACCCCCAATTACATTGCCAATAGGAGAGCCATCTTGGACTCTTTAGCCGACAACTCACACACATGAGTATACAAGAGCATTAAATATGTAGGACTGACCCAGTTAAGTGATTTTAGGTACATACAAGCATGTAAACAAGGTATAAAATGGTCAACATAATAAACAATCAAGATAACTTAAGAAATCGAGATAAGCAAACCAACATTAAATTCATAAACATGTTTGATACCTCAAGGTATCAGGCCATAGTATTGTAAAAATACACTCGGTCTTGATATATGAACGATTACAAAATAGAAAACCTCATCGAACAACGGTATTCAGTTGTTGCGAATGATTACAAGAGTTTTCCTATGATTCTTGAGGCTCATTTTGACCTTCTTCGAGATTCTTCTATTACGTGCTGAGAGTTCGACTGGTGGTTTAGGGGATTTTCTTGCACCTAAAAACTGAGTTTAGGGTTTGTATTTATAATGTTGAATAATTGGTCAATACGTCGTATGCTATGCGGGCATACGGCGTATTAATGGGGTTTCCTGGTTAGTCGATGATGTTGACCAATTTATCATTAATGACCATAAACTTGTCATTAATTTCTGCGTGTAATAACATTAAAGTGGTCATACAAACTTTCCTTATGAACCACGATTTTCATTATTGCAAGCATCCTGATTATTGATCGATTCAAATGCATGCATCTTGACTTTTTGACGTGGTTTCATCTCTGGAATGTCGGCACGGATACATCGTATCTTCTTTACTGGGAATATAGCGTTATTAAGGTAAACCAGTTGGTTCTTTTTTATTGTTGACAAAGTATTATGGTGTCTCGTTGATGCGGATACGGCGTATTCTTCAAAGTCAGGCAATGGTATTTTAGTTCATCAAGTCTTGGATATGGCGTATAAGTCTAGAATAATACGGCGTATTTGCTGTCAGTTCAGTAGACTTTCTTGAACTCTTCATTTATGCTCCAAAATGCGTGCCTTTTATATAAACTTTACAATGTACTCCATAATTACTGCAAATAATAAATATAAGCAATTAAGTACCAATTCTTGCAATAATTATATAAAATGGGTAATTTATACGGGATAAATGATGCTATAAAATAGACGTTATTTGTCGTCATCAATGCTTCATCTTGAAGCTTGGAAACGTTAATCCTTAAAGAGTCAACCTCTTGTGTGAGTACTTCGCACCTTTGATAAGGTTCAACCACCTCTTTACCTTTAGTAAGTTTCTTTACTTCAAACTCGAGTTCACTGATTTTGCTGAAGAGTTTTGAATGTTTATTCTTAAGAGAGCGTTTTTCTTTTAGAAGTTTTTTAAATGTATTAGTAAAATCTTTGTAAAACTTTAAAAGTTCCTCATTCTCTTTTTTTAAATCTTGTAAATCTGTATCATTATTAGAATTATATAGTTTAGGGTATAGCTCTTGAGAGTTGACCGCCATGTGACACGATGCGTCCTTTTGCGATTCATCGCCGTCTTCACTGTCACTTCAAGATCCTCTGACAAAAGCCTTGTTCTCCTTGGGCTTCGGACACTTACCAATAAAGTAGCCTTTTTCCGCGCGATCATAGCAACCACGCTTTTGTCTTGAGCTCCTTGCGCCTTTATTCCCAAAACCATTTCCAATACCTCTTCCGAATCTATTACCTCCATTACCAAATCGATTTGCATGGCCGAATCGATTACTCTTATAGAAGAACTTTTGGAAGTTCCTTGCCATCAAGTTGAATTCTTCGCCTTCATCGTTGTCTTCGCCTTCATCACTTTCTCCTTAACTATCACTATCATCACTAGTTTTCTCCCTAGTGATTTTAGCTTTTAGAGCTAGCTACTTAACCTTTTCTTTAGTAGACTTAGAAACTACACCATCATTTTCCAAGTCAATTTCATATACTTTGAGGTTTCCAATTAACTCGTCAAGAGGAAGTGTAGCCAAATATTTGGATCCTTCAATGGCTGTAACCTTGGCTCTTCATTTCAACGGGAGTGCACGAAGAAACTTCCTCACATGGTTCTTGTAAGAATAGTCTTGATCTAAAGATTTCAGACTAGTAACAATAGCATTGAACCTTGTGAAGCCACTATCAATAGTTTCTTCATTTGAGATTGAGAAATTCTCATATTGTTGAGTGAGAAGATCAATCTTGCAATCCTTGACTTGTGAGTTACCTTGATGAGTAATAATAAATGTATGTTTGATGTGTCACGATGTGTGCAAGTTTTAGATTTATAACTCAGGTTACGGGGCTTCTTGGCGACACACACAAGCAAGTGTACTCATTCGTTAGTAGCAAGAGCTTTGAATGGTAAGCTGGGATCATTCACAAGGATTTATATATATTTGATGATGTTTTAAAGAAATCTAGAGAAATAAACCTACTAGCAAGCAATAACGATTATGATGAAGATTCAAATGATTAAAAACTACACTTGATTAGATTTGTTTGGATAATACGATTTGCATGATTGTGATAAACATTTTGATAAGTTGATTATGATAATTAGATGGTGATCTAATCTATTGTTCTTAAGACTCACGATCCTCATCAAGATCATAAAATGATATAAACAAGCTTTAAGTTCAGTCACTCAATTGAAGACCAATTCAATTTCAATAAGTTTGATTCGCGATTCGTTTCACAAACAAGTTAACACCCACAATTATGCTTCTTGTTAGATCAAATTACTTAAGAAATGGTCAATAAAAAAGGTAGCCGATCATAGACAAAAAGGCTACAATTGATTGCTAGAAACAACCCTTTTGACCTATGAAACTTTTAGCAACAAACCAAATTTGATAAAACAATGTCACTATGAAACATAGACATAGATGGATCTTAGAACTAGCTTGAAATTGAATCAAAACATGTTATCACAATCAAAGGCATATCTTTTAACACCCCCAATTTAAAACATGATTCGGGACCAACAATTGGGTGTTAATAATAAGTACAACAGTCATTAAATGTAACCAAAAATGAGTCTCAACGGAAGTAATGTCCGGGGGCGTTACTTCATAATACAACAACACAGGATACAAGAGAACGACCTCTAAATGTGTCGTTTGAAAAATAATCTCGTTGATTTTTTTTGAAATTGATATAACATTTGTCCCATAATTGCATCACCACAAAAAGCTTGAAAACAATACAACGAGGTTTGATCATTTGTATGTAAGTAGAAATCCATGAATGAAATCTTGTCAATTTAGACTCCAATGCACATCAGATAATCCAAGCATCTAATTCACCTGAGAAAAACATGCTTAAAAATGTCAACATAAAGTTGGTGAGTTCATAGATTTTTGTAAATGTAAATATTGAAATCAAAAGAGTATAGTGTCTACTGCTTCACCGCAGTATAATGAAAAATGTTCAATAATCAGTAATGTTCAACAAAGTAGTGTGGACCACAAGATTTCTAAAATGTATGACTACTATAACAAATACAGTATCACATAAAATGTATCTACTGTTGCGCTAAGCTCATGACACTGAAGCTAATTTATGTAGCATATAATATGCCAAATGTATTTCTGCCCTACCGGTGTCTGACCAAGACACCAAATGAAATTGACATGATATATACCCGTTGTCCGGTACACCGGCACAGTGAGCGCTACTCACCCGGATAGGGATAATTAGTCCCAATAGATCTATTTATAACATTCACGCTTACAATCCGTAATTAACAGTTCATGATAGTTTCGGGCATTGAGTGGTCTAATCGCTACTTAGGCAACACGTAAACATGAGATGATAACCAGAAATACTTGTGTCCAATGAAAAGATAACCATTGTATTCATAAACAACTTTAAATACTTAAATCCATAAGTAGAAAGAGAGTATGATATAAATCAAGTAACGAGTTTGTAAATGAGTATAAGTATGAGTAAGTAAACGAGTATGTAAACAAGTTGTAATGAGCATGTATTCTCCCCCGAGATTTGTAAAGTAATGTAAAACAAGTGAAAGAGGGGCTATAAACTCACATCGATGTTGTAGAACGATTGGCGGGAATGCGCGTATTAAGCGCCAGACAAAACGGAAACAAGAACAGCTAGACCAAGAAGTTGCGGTTTATCTTACGGTTATATCTTACTAGCCTAGGATAGTGTACTTGGGTTTCCCGATGAATGAGTACATCAACGCGACACGTTGATAAAAGATTTAGTTTTAAAGTTGTAATGGTTTGGTGGTTGGTTAAATAAAACAAATCAAGAAGCATATATAATTCATAGGGTGAATCATATAGCAAAGTATGTAATATATTCCGTATATATTACATATGAAAAATAAGCAATTATATAATTCATATGGTGAATTATATAATAAGACAAACAATCAAATGAATAATTTGAAGTATATAACACTTGGCAAGTATTATTTAAGAAATGTGAATAAATGATTAAACAAAATAATTCGACACGTTTTAGAAAATCACCACTTAAATAAATAAAAGTTCTTAGCATAAAAGTAAACATACGTTTTAAAGTTTCGAATTATATTAACGATGTTTCTAAAACTTTTACAAAAGTTATGACTTTATTTTTTAGCTAGGAATTTATAAAATAATATTTTATAAATTAGTATTTCGTTTCTTTGACCGGTTGTAGCTAAAATAGTTGTCCCATTCATAAAAGTATAGTTTTCGTTTGTTTATCTGGTTATTGTATAATTATAAATTAAATAATCTTAAAACTATATAACTTAATCATTTTTTAATCAATCCGTGTTGCAATTTACTCGCGTGATCATTATATATGATTAGGTGAGATTAAATAATATATAACACATTTATTTAACCATTAACCACCATTTAATCCGGTTTTATATTTATAAAATCTTATGATATATTTATTAATCGATTTATATAAATCAGAACCCACCCTAAAGGTTGTTTCTGCTCACCCAAACACGCCCTTATGCACTTCCTGCTCACCCAAACACACCTTTACGGTGTTTCCTGCTCAACCAAACACGCCCTTATGCACTTCCTGCTTACCCAAACACACCCTTATGCACTTCCTGCTCATTAGTGTTTGTGAACCGATTTAACCCAACGGATCATAACCCTACTTGTCTGAAACGCAACCAACCAAACACACCCTAATCTTTATTTCAGCCAACCAAACGCACCCTGTGCTTGTTTAAAACCAAACGCAACCTAAATCTATTAAAACCAAACGCTCCCACTGCTGCTAAACCCGGATCCAAACGCTCCTACTGCTGCTAAACCCGGATCCAAATACTCCTACTGTTGTTACTGAACCAAACGCGCCCTTATTGTGCTAACCACAGACACAGACGCGCCCGTGTGCCTGTGAAACCTAAACCGAACGCATCCAGCTGGTGCAAACAAACCAAACGCACCCTAGGTCGTTTTTTTTCTATATCAACCCAACGCACCCTCGTTGGTTTAAAAGAGGACCAAACACACCTTGGTGAGGTGGTGACAGGATGAATATGGTGATGGTGGTGCGTGGGTGGCGTGGAGATGGAGAGGAAGGTGATCGGGTGGTATCGTGGATGTGGTGGTGGCGGCTGGTGTTGGTGTGGATGGTGTTGGAGTCGGCTGAGGTGGTTGACCGAGGTTGAAGATGCTGGACGAAGTAAGGCGAGTGATGAGGTGATGATGGGGCGGTGATGAGGTTGATGGTGGGATGATCGTGGTGGTGTGGCAGTGGTGGCCGACGCAGGTGGCCGGAACTTGGCCGGATCCGGTGACGGTGCCGGAATCCTTAAGAGGAGAGGAGTGTGTGTTTAGGGTTAGATGAAAATGAGGAATCCTAGTTGGTTGAACATATATATTGAAAAGTTTGAAAGCAACTTAGCAAGTTTATGATAGTGTAGGGTTGATAGTGTAAATATTATCACAAGGACCAAAGGTGTAATCTTTTATAAAATATTGGTTCGTGACTCATTTAGGATAGTTAACGCTTTATTCACAACACGAAAATTACGCCATTGCGTTTATAATAATTTTTCCACGAAAAGTGATTATTTACACGACTATTATTTTATAAATATTTTTATAAAATATAATTAAATCATTATTATTTATTTGGTACCATTGGGTGTCGAGTAAGCTTTGTCCGTAAAAATAAACTTTAATTTGAACGTTCGCATTTTTAAATAAAAGCTATTGGGTAAAATATCAACTAATTTATTAAGTACTTTTATTTAATTGAAAGTGATAATTAAATATGAATTTAATTATTCTTGGGTTGGTACGCGTTGTGTTTAAAATTTTTGCGAGGCTATTTTAGTCATTTTCTGCTCGTTTTCGTGTCTCGGATAAAATTAAAAAGTTGTTTGGAATGTCGTTTCACATCAAATTGCTTTAGAGTCCGAGTTGTGAAAACGTGATTTAGCAAGTCGTTTTTGATAAGTCAACTTAGGAATAAAATCTATAATTTCTCGTTTTCAAGCCAAATGAGTTTAAAAATAAATTCATACTCGATGTATGTAATAATAAATATGATTTATTATTAAAATACGTTCCGAAAATTTTTACCAGTTACGCGGTAATCGTTTTTATGTGACGATAAAAGGTCAAAAGTCAAAAAATCAAATCGGACCTGAAAAGTCAGTTTAAAATAGTCATTTAAAACTCCGAAAATTGCCGGATGTTACAGAATCACTCGTGTCAGTATATAATCGTTTTACAGAGTTGAATGATTTGAAATGAAACAAAATTGAACTTCCCACTGTCACCATCAACACTAAATTCCTGAACTGCCTCCAACCTGAATGGAACAAGTATGTCACCAGTGTTAGTTTAGCAAAGGATTTAACAATAGATCCATATGCTATGTTTTGAAAGGCTCAAGGCGCACTAAGGCGCAAAGGGCTTATGGAGCCTTGATGCGAGGCGCAGATCAAGGCGTGGGCTTTATGAATACGAGTCACATTAAATTGAAGTAAATTGTAATAGTTTAGGAGAAAAATTTATAGATTAATGATGACTTAAATAAAACTAAAATAATTAATGTATCTAAAATAATTGAATAGTTAAACCGAAAATATCAAGCAATGTATCATATTCATGGCATGACAAGATTACCTTATTTCATGTGTAAAATAGAGGGAGGAGTCTGTATGTGCAGACACTTGAGTTGAATGATTGGTTCTTTTTACACCATATATATAATATATAATATAATATAAAATATATATAAGTCCAAAAATCAACAAGATCAATGATACCGAGAAGTAGTATAGAGTGTTCCCGGGTCGTTTATCCCCAACGAGGCTGGAATGGAGAATCGATACAGTCGGAAGATTTGAGTTTGAAGGAAGGAAATGATTTGAGAGTGCAGGAAGTTAAGTTAAACAATAATAAACTAAAACGTTTAAGAAAATCCTAAAAATTACGAAATTAAGCTGAAAAACGGAAGCACGAATCCCGAACAAAGGGGGAAAAACCTAAAATCTTTAAAAATAACCCTACGAAGAAATTTTTACTTCTAAACTACTCTACGGGACAAATAACGAAGAATGAAAAAGACTAGACCGAAAACGGAGTTCGTTTGACCCAAAAACGAGTCAAGACAAAATCCCGCACCCGGACCGTTCTTTAAAAAGTGAAAAGTTGTAAAAATGACCCTACGGAAATTTTTAAATTTTTCCTACAAACTATATGACAAAATAAAATTTTCTAAAAAAGAAAAATATTTTTTTGATAATTTTTGTATTTTTTATGAATTTTTAAAACTTTTAACTAAATTAAATTATAAAAAATACTAAATAACTTCGAAAAATTCTGAAAAATTTACTAAAAATACTTTACTCTATAAAAATCCTACGAAAAATAAAAAACACAAAATTGGCTTATAAATAAGCTCGTAATAAGCTGTTGGCAGCTTATAAGCTTAAATGCCAAAACACCCTTAAATATCTAAGCCCTTGAGTCTTTAACGAAAAAGACCCAAGGGCGCAGCGGTATAAGTGTGTACAAAAGGGGGATCGTATCGAGAGGTCCCGGGTTCGAGTCTTGCTCACCCGGACCTCTTGTCTTTCCCCCTTTTTTTATTTTTCCTAAAAGTCTAGGGTAGAAATTGTAAAAGAGGAAAGTAAAGGGTAGGCGGGTAAACTATAGCAATTTACACTGCAGTGAAAATGGGTGCCCCTTAACTATCAAGAAAGTACCATTTAAACCCCACGATCTAGCTTATTTTTGGCTTATTGAAAAAGTGAGTTTCAGCAAAAACTCAAAACTACAAACTTATAAAGGGGCTTATTCTAAACAACATTAATAAAGGCACTTTCAACTTTTAACAACTAGATAAGCTAAAAAAACAAGCTGTTAGTTCCTGTTCACAGAAACTAGTGGTTTAAGAGCTTTTTTAGATAATGGCTTATTTCTAGCTTATTACTAGATGAAAATGGAAAATAAAAGAAGCTAAATGTAGATTAAGATGTGTGCAAGAGATATCAAAACAAAAATTAGCTGCTTGTTAACAAGTTTTACAAGAAAAATGGCCTTAAAAAGTTCAAGTTTTGGCTTAAAACTGTTATAAGCTTTTTCTAATAAGCTAACTGGCTTATTTCTAAATCTTAGAAACTAAAATTTTGGAAATAAGCTGTCCTAAGGCTATTAAGCAAACCTAGATAAAAGTTTTCTAAAAATTTCAACTAGAAATAAGAAAAGTCTAAAAGTAATAAGCTAATGAACCAAAGTTCTGATATACTACTTTTGCAAGCAAATTTAGGCTAATCTATAAGCTTGAGAATGAAATTCAAGTGATGAATTTTATTAAGCTAATAGAGTTCTAAATTCATGCTTAATTCTAAATTCTATATCCTAATCACTTAGACAAAAAAAACAGCTTAAAAAATGAAAAGCAACAACAGTTTTGACTGTGGTTGCTGATGCATTTGGCAAATGTGCACATGTAGGACAAGTTTTCCACTTTAAAACTCTGAAACTCACTAGTTATATGTTCTTAAACCTGCAACAACCAAGTGTTGAACAATGAAATGGTGTGAGTATCTTAAATCTATAACTACTTAACTCCAAAAAAAACTGCCCTGGTGCTAATAAAGGAATTCTAAGCTCAAATCTTTAAAATTCTACAAACTAAATCCTAAAACCTATTCAAAACTTGTTAACTTGACTAAACTCAGCTAAATGAAAGAATTTAACAGAATTATGTTGACTTTAAGAGTCAAACAAAGCTTGTACCAAACACTCCTTAACTTTGACTGTCAAATCTAATTGTACTTAAGAACTAATTTTAAAACTAATTCAGCTAAATTCTTTTATCTACTCTTACTAGAAATCACCTTCTCAAGCTATTAAAAAACTAAAACCTACAGCTTATTTGTAGAATTAAGACACTTACTCACCTAGCTTATTACTTATTTAGACAGAATTTTAAAGCTAAATTAGATCTAAAGCAATTCTAACTACAACAATTCAAAATTTATGAATATCTAAACTAACTAATACATTTTAAACAGGATAAAGCACAAGTAAATCAAAGAGATAAGTTACAAGATTAAGCTAAATGTAATTGATAACATGAAATTAAAATTTTGAACCTGAATTTTTAGAAGTCTCAGTCCTACTACTTGCTCTTTCTTGAAAAAAAAAAAAAATTGAAAGCAAGCCCTTAGTTCAAGTTCCTAACGGCTACCTTAGCCTCTAAACCAGCTTAATAAGCTTCTAAGAGCTTATTACTCCTTGTAGCTTCCAATTTTTTTATCAAACTGATTCAAGTGTCCATGTTTTGATGTGAAATTACTAAATGAGTAAATGAATGATTAAAAACAAACTTTTGACTTAAATTTTGAGCTTTATGAACGGGTTTAAATAATCTCAAAAGAGACTTATTGAGAAGCTTATTGAAGTAAACACTTAAAATTTGAATCAAAGCAACTAAGAACTGAAACTAAAATAATATGGCTCAAATAGTAAGGTACAAGCTAAAAGTTACAAAGTACAAGTAATTAAAGCTAATTTCCAAAAACTTAAAAGAAAATGCTTACAAATACGAAAAAATTACAAACTGAAATTAAAAACTAACTAACTCCAAAAACTACTCCTTTTTATAGGCAGCTCTGTGTTTGTTATGAGAGTAAAAAGCCCAAAGCAATCTCAGCCTTTAATTTCCATTTGTGCTTCTTTGGTTTCATCATAGCCATCGAATTTGATTGGGAAGCGTGGGATCTCCAACTTGGCAAGGTAACATGTGACAAGGGTTTTAGTGGAGAGGGTGAGTGATGTTTATCCAGTGGTTTTTCGAGGTGGGGGATAAAACGGGTGTTGTTTGGGGAAGGCAATCAAAAAGGGCGGGAAATGGGGGAAAAGATATACAGTGTTTTAAACTGTATGGGGGAAGGTTTGTGGAATTGGCAGCTTAAGTCCCTCATGGATATAACTCCTATTGCACAATTCGTCCTTGTTGTCAAATAACTTTGGGGACTTGGCAGAAATAGTCCCCAAGAGTTATAAGACTAATTGCACCCATGGTCCTTATGGTTATAAGTCTTAGGACTTGACAGCTTTGGTCCTTGTAGTATATCTTTGGCATTTAGGCAGTTTGCACCCTTCTCTTCTTTTTTTCTCTTTTCCTCTTTAAATATAAGTTTAGGTTTTGGCAATTTTAACCCTCAAACTTATATTTCTTCACATGTTGACTTTTGGATTTGTCGGGGTTGACTTGGGTTGACTTTTTCAGGCTTGGTCTTGGACTTTGACTTTGTCTTTTCCTTGCTTTTCCATTCCGAGTCCGGTTTTGTCGATTTGGCTTCGTTTTTCGTCCTTTTCTTAGTAATCCGTTCCTGCACAATACAATTAGCAAAACAAGCGTATATTTGGCATTTTAAGTCTGTTTTTGGTTATTTTAGCTCGTTTTTAAAGGCAAAAGGTATGTGTAATTAAACACATACCATTGAACGACCAAACACTCAAATTCGTTGATTTATTTAGTTTCTAGGTAATCTATTATTAGCATATGAGGGCGATGAATGTTAAATTCAAAAAGAAAGTTTCAAAATCCATCACCTTTCCTAGGCGCGCCTAGGCTCAAGGCTCTAAATCCCAAGGCTCTACACTTTTTGTGAGCCTTGTGCATGTGCGAAGCCTCGATCTGAAAAAATCCCTAGAGCTTGAGCCTTAGAGCCTTGGAGCCTAGGCGCGCTTTAAGGCGCGCTTTTTAAAACTATACATATGATGTGTTGTTTGATTACCTTCAGCAATATGAGAAACTTGTCATTGCATCAAGAGCAAAAAATTTGGAAAAGACTCATGATCCTCTCGCATTAGTTGCACACACAAGTTCTTCTTCTCGATCTCCACAAACTTTCTATGCCACACGTCCTTCTTCTGTGGTAGATTATGATGATGAATATCTAGGGGAAACGCTTCAAAATGATCCAGAAGATCCACTCACTTCTGCAATGATGCTACTTGCTCATGTAATCACTCCGGGTTATTCTACTCCAATGAACAACCGACTTCTCTCATCTTCAAACACAAGAAATCAAGTAGTTGTGCAAGCTGACAGAGTCAATATTCAAAGTAGAAATGTTAGAAATGATGGTATAATTGCAAGACACTCGTATAATGTTCAAGAAGGGTATGCTGAGAGTAGCAATGTTCAGAAAGATACTGGGAATGTACAAAGAAATCTTCAAACTTCTTCCTCTAGAAATGTTACAAATGTTTAGTGCTACAATTGCAGTGAGAAAGATCACTATGCTCGTAATTGTCTAAAGCCAAAAGTTTAGGATTCTAAGTACTTTATGGAACAAATGTTGCTAGCAAAGAAGGATGAAGCAGGAGTAATTTTTTCCAACGAACAAAATGATTTTCTCCTTGCAGATGCTGCTCAAATCGAATAGTTGGAGGAATTGAGTGCGAACATATGCATGATGGCCAGAATTCAACCAAAAAACATTGATTCTGATAAAGGCCCTATGTATGATTCTGCATTCATTAGTGAGGTACAAACACCATCAACAAGCTACATGAATCCATTATTCACAAACAATATTCATGAACAAAAATATCATGAGAAACCTAACATCATTAACTCTACAATTGGTGATGATCAAATTAATAGCAATATTATATTTGATGATCCAAATATGGAAGTTAATATTGGCAGTGTTGAACACGATAAAAATGTTCATGATTCATATGAACTAGAACAATTAGCCAAAAATGCTTACAAAGAAGCTGAGAGCAACAAATAATTGCAAACAAAGTTAAACAATAAAATGTTGAGTTAACTAAACAGCTTGAGCAATATAAGGAAAGGGTTTGGGTTTTTGAAACAAACAAAGCAAGTAAAACCAATTTTCATACAGAATTCATCGAGGCTGATCGTAAAACAAAACGTCTTGAAACTGGACTTCGAAATCAATTTAGTCTAGATAGGGATAAAATTCAAACTTTAGAAAAGAACTTAATGATTTGCAACTGAATGTTTCAGAACAAAGAAAACATGTTTTAGAGCTACAAATGCACAAACTGTTTTAAAATGTAAGTTGAATGCTAATGAAGATAAGTATCTCGATGATGTTTTAAATTTGGAAGCTAAGCTAAAAAAGAATGAAAACATGGTAATAAAAATGAGTCAATATGTGCAAGCATTGTTTATGCTTGGCCTAAAACCTTTGTCGTTTTATGACCCAAAATTGAAGCATGGTTGGGGTATGAAAATCCTTATACGCTCAAGAAAGCAATTTCTCATAATCCAAACTTGTATGGTGCTTCATGTCTTCATAGTTCTAAAGTGCATGTGAATGTTTGTGATACTAAGAAAATACTTAAGGAGGCAACCAAGAGTCAAATCAAAATGAAAAATAAATTGAAAGATCCAATTGCTATTGGGAAAAAACAAAAGTTTTGTTCAATTATTCTAAGAAATTAAACTCTCTTTACGAAACGTTTGTTCCACAAGAAGAACTATCTGCTAAAAAAAATATTTTTTATCTATTTATATAACTTTTGGAACTCCTTCAAATGCATGTACTTCGAGTTCACATCCTGCAACAATGCCAAGTTCAAGTAAACTGATGAAACATTTTCACAAGATGGACAATGAATTTAAAAAGTTGTTAACTATTTTGGAAATTAACTCTACTCCAAAAAGTATTTTCTTTACAAGTAGATATGATACACTTTTACATGACTTTTGTTGCAAAGAGGTGAAACCGATTCTTAATGACTTGCATTCGTTTTGCAAAATTCTTCAAAAACAGTTTCCAGAAGAAGTAAAAACAATGATGGATGTTTTTGAGTCAATGGAAAGTGATCTGGATGCAATATGGAATCAAAATGAGATTTTAAACGATCAACTCTTGGAAGCAACACTCAAGCATGATGTTGAAAAATGTGTGTTGATGTGTAATAATTTTGTGAATTACAATTCGCTTGATGAAATTGAAAACGTTAAGAGGGAATCCATTAATGTCCAATAGAATTTGCATAAACAAATCAAGATTCTTGTATATGATGTTCAAAGATGTCAAAAATAAAGTCTTGATTTTGAATTACAAC
Organism: Tanacetum coccineum; assembly: GCA_026074375.1. Classification (NCBI taxonomy): domain Eukaryota; kingdom Viridiplantae; phylum Streptophyta; class Magnoliopsida; order Asterales; family Asteraceae; genus Tanacetum; species Tanacetum coccineum. The sequence continues at coordinate 35,036 of BQNB010028828.1, forward strand.
TACATCATCAAAAAGAAAAAACAAATTATGAATCTTATTTAAAACATCTTGGTGAAAACTCTTGGATATAAAAAATGGAGAAGCTTGAGAATGAGAACGTGTCTTTAGAATTTCAAGTACAATCTATGATTAAAGAAAGTGAAAATATCAAATTGGAATACCAAAAGCCTTTGATAACAATCTCTGAGCTTAAAGCCAAGTTAAAAAAATGTAGAAAAAGGTAAGTTTGTAAATACTAAGTTTGACAAACCTTCAATTTCTGGCAAACTTCTTTGTGTTACACAGATTAATAAACAAGTTATTCAAAAGAAAATTTTTGTTCCAAAAACTGAAGAGAAACATATTTTAACAAAAATAGTCACTTTACAGATTTCACCTACAAAAAAGAACCATATTCATAAAAACACCAATGTCATAGCATCGGGGATATGCAAGGTTAACACTGCAACCAAACAAGAAGTACATTACTAGTGTTAGAAGACCACCGAGTAGAGGCTCATCGTCCAAGAAAAGTGTCTTGTCAAACACTAAATCAGAAGATGTAGAAGTTCATGTTAGGACAAATAAAAAGACAAATGTTGTGTCTAAAAAGATGTTGTTCAAAACAAAAAGATTGTAACAAATGTTGATGTTAAAAATGCTCTTAAAGCAAGACATGTATTGTGTTTCTTGTGATAAAAATGTGCTTACCCCGTGTCATGATAAATTCTTGCAAAATATAAGTTGAATGTGGATTCCAACGTTAGAAGAGCCTTATTCACTACTCATAGAACTGCGAAACCTAAGTCTTTAGATACTACTCCAGTAGTTTCAAAAACTAGGTTTGCCGTAGTTACTCCCTTAAGTGCGAAAAATAAGGACTCAACTGCTTTTAGATCAACTACACTGTTTGAGCAAGAACTCTCACTTAGAAAATACATGAGGACAAAGATAAAAACTAGTAGGAAGTGGAAAAAATGGTATGAAACATAACCAAATGTTGGTTGGTCCCCTAAGAGATTAACTGCTAATGGAAAACCGAATGCGGTTAAAAGTAGAGACCATGTTGTATCTTACTCTAACACATCGGTTCCCATTAGAAAATAGGTAGTCAAACCGTCCACACCTCCATCTGTGGTTTCTTCATGTAATGAAGGTGATACAAATCATCATATGGATTATTGATAGTGGCTATTCAAAGCACATGACTCGGGATCTTAAACTGCTAAAAAAATTCGTTGAGAAATTCTTTGGCACAGTTCGCTTTGGAAACAATCACTTTGCAGTAATCACAGGCTATGGCGATTATGTACATGGTAACATCACTATTTGTCATGTATATAATGTTGAAGGTCTTGGACACAACCTCTTCAGTGTAGGACAATTATGCGACAGTGATTTGGAAGTTGCCTTTTTGATCTAAGACATGCTATATCCAAAATCTAGAAGGAGATGATCTTTTAACAGATGCTCGTAAATTAAATTTGTATACCTTCTCCATTTTAGATATGGCATCTTCTTCTCCCGTTTGCTTGATGTCCAAATCTACTTTAAGAAAATCATGGTTATGGCACTGAAGGCTCTCGCAGCTGAACTTTAGTACTATCAATGATCTCACCAAACGAGACTTGGTTGAAGGACTTCTGAAGTTTAATTATGAGAAAGATCATCTATGTTCTGCATGCGAGCGGGGAAAGAGAAAGAAAGCTACTCATCCACCTAAATTGGTTCCAAGTACTTATTCCAAACAAGAATTGATCCATATGGATCTATGCGGACCAATGAGGGTGGAAAGCGTCAATGGCAAGAAGTATATTTTAGTGATTGTTGATGATTCCCGCTATACGTTGGTATATTTTCTTCGAACAAAAGACAAGGCTCCTGATATGATCAAGAAGTTCATTGCTTAAGTTCAAATGAATTTCAACGTTAAAATTCAGAAAGTTTGAACTCACAATGGAACTGAGTTCACAAATGCAATACTTAAGGCTCATTATGAAACGTTAGCCATTATGCAACAATTCTTAATTGCAAGAATGCCTCAAAAAATGGTGTGGTCGAAAGACGAAATCGTACTCTTATGGAGGCTGCTCGAACAATGCTTATCTTTTCCAAGTCACCAGAATTCCTTTGGGCCAAAGCTATCTCCATCGCTTGTTTTACTCAAAACCGTTCATTGATTCATAAAAGGTACAATAAAACTCCGTACGAACTTCTTCGAGGAAGAAAACCAAATGTGGAGTACTTTCATGTGTTTGGATCTCTTTGTTATCCAAAAAATAATAGTGAAGACATTGGAAAAATGAAACCTAAAGCAGACAAAGGAATCTTTATCGGCTATTCAGAGTGATCCATAGGATTTCAAATCTATAATCGCAGAACCAGAAAGATCATGGAAACCATCCATATCAAGTTTGATGAATTTACGGCCATGGCTTCTAAAAATAACTATTTAGAACCCAGAACTAACCGCTTTTATGATAATGATTCATCAGTAGCAGATACCTCCATACCGACAAAAAAAGATTTGGATAATTTGTTCGGCCCAATATATGAGGAATACTTTAAGAAGAGATCTCCTGAAGTGTCCATCAATTCTTCTACACAAATAACCCTCATAATCAAGACACACCTTCGTCATCTTCAATCATTGTTAAATACAATGAAGCTCCTCCATTGGTATCCTTTTCTAAAGAACAAATTTCTCCAATCTCAAATAATAAAGCTGATGAATTAATTCAATAAGTAGCTTCTGCAGATCTTGACGGCAACACGTCGCTTTCTCTATATCATACTCTAGTGTTTGAAGAAGCCGAGTCATCATCAACCGTTGAAGATCTGTCAAATATGCAAGTAATCCCTGTTTAACCCTCAATACATATCTGGACAAAAGCTCATCTCTTGGATCAAGTGATTGGTAACCCCTGTAGGCTAGTGTTGACAAGAAGTAGGCCCATTACAGATTCAGAAGTGTGTATGTATGCTTTAACTGTGAGTACTATTGAGCCGAAGAACATCAAAGAAGTTATGTCAAATCAAAGCTGGATAGAGTCTATGCAAGATGAGCTGCATCAATTTTAGGGACTAGATGTATAGGAATTGGTTCCATAACCTACTGACAGAAATGTAATCGCAGTAAAATGGCTCTGGAAGAATAATTCGGATGCAGAAAACATTGTCATACAAAACAAATCTCGTCTTGTGGTTAAGGGTTACAAACAGGAAGAGGGCATCGATTTTGAAGAATCATTTTATCCAGTTGCTCGTCTTGAAGCATTCAGGATGTTTGTTGCTTACGCTGCTCATAAAAACTTTACTTTATTTCAAATGGACGTCAAAACACATTTCTTAATGGTCCATTGAAAGAAGAAGTTTGTGTAAGCTAACCCGACGGCTTTGTTGACCCAGACTTTCCAGACCATGTCTATTGGTTAAAGAAATCTTTGTACGGTCTCAAGCAAGCTCCAAAAGTGTGGTACGATAAATTGTCCTCTTTCCTAATTGAACATCACTTTACCAAAGGTATTGTTGACCCGAATTATTCACTAGACGTCACGGGGGAGACATTTTACTTGTTCAGGTATATGTCGACGACATCATTTTTGGTTCTACAAACCCAGATTTTTCAAAACGTTTTGCAAATCTTATGAAAAACAACTTTGAGATGTCAATGATGTGTGAATTAAAGTTCTTTCTTGGGCTTCAAGTTCATCAATCTCCCCGTGGCATCTTTATTAGTTAGTCACAATAGAAAATCGAGCTTTTAAAGAAACATGGGATGGATGAATGTGACTCCATGAGCACACCTATGGCTACTGCCACAATGGATGCTGATTTACAAGGCACTCCTACCGATTAGACGAAATATCATAGGATGATCAAAGGGCTCATGTATCTTACCGCCATTAGACCATATATTGCTTTGTATGTGCGCGTTATCAGGCACGACCTACGGTCAAACACCTCAAAGAGGTTAAGCGGAGATAGTCTTATGACATGAGACTATGGTATCCGAAGGATTCTGGCTATGAACTAATCGCATATTCAGATGCAGACTACGCAGGGTGTCATGATGATTGCAAAAGTACGTCTAGAGGCTTACAATTTCTAGGTGAAAGGCTAGTGAGCTCGAGTTTCAAAAATTAAGATTGTACTGCGTTATCCAGTGCTGAAGCTGAGTATGTATCATTATCCGCTTGCTGTGCACAATTTATTTAGATGCGGACTCAGCTTTTGGACTATGGATACAAATTCAACAAAATACTGATGTATTGTGATTCAAAGAGCGCTATTGCCATCTCTTGCAATCCGGTTTAGCACTCGCGTACTAAGCACATTTACATATGGTATATTTTATTAAGGAACATGTTGAGAGGGGAACGGTGAAACTATACTTTGTCGGGACAGAATACCAACTTGTTGATCTATTTACCATAGCTCTTTCAAAGGAACGCTTTGAGGATTTCGTTCATTGAATTGGTATGCAATGTATGACTCCAACACAGTCGGAACGTCTGGAAAAGGCATCTTCTTGAAAAAAGTCATACCTCAAAGGAAAAGGATTCTCTAAAGTTATGGTCAAACATGATTGATCATGTTAAGTTTATTGTGAGTGAAAATAAATAAGTGGGCCCATGATTTTTATTAAAAGAAAAAGTTTTATACAATTAACTAATTTGTGATTGGTGAACATGATGTATCATGTTTGACTCAACTTTAGAGGATTCTAATCCTACATCAAAATATGTAAATATATTTTTCAAAAACAAAAGAAAAATCAGAAAAATATAAAAACGGAAAAACATTGTCTTTAAATTTAAACAAAAAAAAATTCAAAAACAAATACAAAAATAAAAATTGTAAAAATACAAAAATATGATTTAAACACAAACACATGTCTTATCATTTAAATCAGATTCATGATTCGATTTTTCTCAAAAAATTCTTTGATTGTTTATACGAGATCATGATCTGAAGGGGAGTAATTATGATAAAAATGTGTTGTCACCATTAAAACATGTGTTTTGTAAATATTTCATTTACATAGTTTAATTTACATCATATTTTAAAGGTCACAAAATTTTAACTTAAATGAAAAACAATGATCTATCGAATAAGGATATTGATTAAATCAGTGATTTATTCTTAAAACGGATGTTTATTCGAGGGGGAGTTATAAATTTTCGTGATTAACCAGACTTTAAAAAAACAAAAAATCCATTTTTGGGGACTATCCAAGCAAAGGGATCACACTCCAAGGGGGAGTTTGTGAAATTTTATTTTAAAAGATTATTCATAAAATCAAAAGGATTGAAAATGCAAAGTTTAAATCTTGATTTACGGTAAACAAGTCCAAAGGCTGAATCTGTCAATATTGAAACTTTTAAAACCGATCAAACATAGTCAAAATCAAAATTTAGGAAGTATAAATAGGAAAATGATTTCATTTTTCCTTTATCTTTTCCATCTCAATTTCGATAAGAAGTGTTTGATTATTTTCGATAGAGATTATTCTCGGTTTATATAACGATTGTTCACAGACACTTCTTTCAAAACGTAAGAAAACCATCGATTTTACATTTCTTGTTGTGATTCGATTGGGTTTTTAACATCGAAATTTAATTTTGATAAAATTAGGGTTATCGAAATTAAGGCTTTTTGAAATTGATGAATGATATGTGTTCATAGATGATAGTTATAGTGTATATGTGAGTTAATCGTTGTGGAAATCATGTTATGATCACAGTTGATCATTTTAGATATGATTATTCAATTTCAATAAGTCTTGTAAACTTCGATACGATCGAAATTAATTAGGCTCATACAAGGATGTTTGTACTAGGTTACTAATGACTGTTGTGTAGATTAACATGCTTAAAAGATCATTTTTGACAACTAGGACATGGAAAACCCATTTTTCGATGAAAAAGTCAAATTTCCATCTGGTAAAAGTCAAACAATCAAATTTTGATAAAATCAATTTCGATGGTCAACGAGTCAAATGTCAAATTTCGATATGGTCAAAGTGAAAAAGTCAAAGTCAAATTATGATGTTATATTGAAAATGAGGATTTGATACATTTTGGGCTAAGTTCAAGGCTTTATGGACTCATTGTGTGTTACTATATTACATTGTATATAAATGCTTGAAATTCTGAATTTGTTGTTGAAAAGCACGAATGCCTCGATCAGTATCTCATGTGGTTTAATCCTCACAATCACACAAAAATCTTTCAAAAAAGATTTCAAAAGAAGACAAAATCAAAATGCAAATGATTTAATGAACAATATAGCTAGAATTAGACTTTTATATATTCAATTGTTTAAGTGGTCTAAGTTACCTACGGTTTTGACCGTTTTCTAAATTAATTGATTAAGGTAGATACTTATTGACCTTAACAAGGTATAAATTTCATCCGGTTTCGACCGTTATCTAAAATTAAGAATGTGGTAGTTTCTTTTCAATTGTTGTGTAAGAGAAATTTTATTTCTTGCCATATTTTCATTCAAACAAGTCTTTGAAAAATTCAAACATGTGATTTTTGGTCAAATCTCATTTTTTGTATTGTGTCAAGATGGTACTCTTTCACAAACAAAGTTTTAGGATTATGATTAATAACTTTTGAATTTCTCAAAACAAACTCTTATTCAAAATAAGAGTTTATCATATTCTTGAAAGAGTATCATTAGACATAGATTTTCTGATGAGGAATCTCTAAACAAAAAGAGATACAAAAACCATACGCGAAAAAGCAAATCAAAAGTGTGTTTGAAAAAGAATTTCCAGAACACACAAAAGGTGAAATCAAAAGAATAATGTGAATAAAGCGTATGGCATGTGCTCGTAAAAGCAAGGATAAGCACATGAGAAACAAATTGATCAAAAATATGTTCAAAAAGAATTGCCAAAACATATAAAATAGACAGAGCGAAAATAGACAAAAAATTTACATATGAATTGTTTTTGATCTAACACATTATTGTCACTCATTCAGAATTCATTATGGCACAACAACAACAAAGAGACGTCCCACAAGATCAGCTGTGTCCACCAAAGAAGCGGTTTGATTTCATGGATGCAAACAAGAAGTTTGATATAGTCAATCCACAGTGCCCAAACAAAAGCAGACATTCTCTACAACCATCTACTCAGATTATGTATAGCAGTTTCTACATCAGTGCCATAGAAATACATGCATCAATTCTTGCATACTTTGAAGATGGATGGATCAAAGTACAAGTTCAAGTTCTTTCTTGATACTAAGGAGCTCACGATGACTGTAGCTGACTTCAGACGCATATTCCAATTGCCTAAAGCTACAGATAACAACCATGCTGGATTTGTTGATGCTCCTACTTTTAGCCAGATGGTTCCAATATGTAGCAACCATCACCGGATTAGGTTAGTCAAACTTAGACTATTGACCCGGCTATTCGATAATCCGTTAGATTTATATGCTTATGTGCTTTTATGTGGTAAGTGGTTTAACCATTTTTATTTCTCTTTTATTTTTGCAATTGATCAATATTCCTTAGCATTTGAGTTTATCTTTGATCATTGTGATAATTCCCGTTTTATGCATTTAGACATCATAAATATTTCCTGATATAACATATTGGTGATATCAGCCCAAAAATAAGTAATTTAAGCCTATAAATAAATATTTTAGAGTGATAATAATAATAATAATGAAATGATATAAATAATAAGTTATTTATAAATCACCTTATTTTTGTTAAGTCGGTGTAACATATTAATAATATGTAAATGCACCTAATTAATAATAAATACCTTATATTAAAACATAATATAACATTTTGATAAAAAAGAATGTTATAAGTTGAATATTATGTAAAGGTAATTTTTTATATGTTAATAATGTTAAAAAAATAAGTAAGGTAAGTTTAGAAACAAAATAAAAATGAAAATAAAATCATTAAACTAAATTCAGAAACTAAAAACAAATCAAACCGTACCTTATTGAATTAACATGCGTATCATTCCTTTTCTTCAAAAAACCAATGAAAAATAATTGAACAAAATAACAACTTTGACTAACGTTTTCTTTAAACTCTAAAAGTTGTCAAATTTTTGTTAAAAAAAGCTGTCAAATTGGTAACTCATTAACTAGCTATTAAATCATTTCCCAAATTAAAAATTTTCCTCCACTCCAAGCCGTTGATCTCGGAGGACAATATTCTCACACTCATATAAAGGCATCTTCTCTACCATGACTCATAACATTCTCATAACTCTTAGGTTGTGTTTGGCAACAAGCGTTTTGGAGCGTTTAAGAGCAGTAAGCAACAAGCGGTAAACATTTTAGATGTAAAGCTTGTTTGGCAACACCTCAACAAGCGTTTGAATATTGTCTAACCGCTCCAATCTCAAATGCTTCTTGAAGAAGCATTTTAGAACTGCTCCAAGTAGTTTGTTATAAAATTACATTTTTGCCCTCAAATATAAAATTTATAATTTCTTTAATTGGGTTATATGCCCTTTTTCGTAATTTTACACTTTTTAATTACAGCTTACAGCTACGTTACCAAACATTTTTTTTAAACAAACAGCTACTGCTTACTACTCCTTTTAACTGCTCCTGCTTACTGCTCCTGCTATTGTTACTGCTACGTGTCGCCAAACATACCCTTAGAAATAAAAATCGCCACTGCAACATTATAAAATCTAGGTAATTGGGTGTTTACCAAAATCGGTGTGCGGTTACGGTTCACGTCAGGATTGTTTAAGTTTGGAACGTATACAAGTTGAATAACCGATTCACGTTTGGATTTTAGGTTCTATCGTGGCCAGGGGCGGAATCCACCCCCTAAAATTTTGAGTCATTAATAATATATATGTGTGTTACTGTTAGTACAAAATATGTTACGGGTTGAATATAGTGGATCTGAGATGGTTATTGGAGTGGGCCAATGGATGGGATCTTGCACTAAGCCAAGTGATGTAATGATCTCCTGCATAATTAAAGGTAAACCGTTAGTCTTACCGTGAGGACGGACCCCACGATTAGACTCCGGCGTGAGAGTAAGTATTCATATTTTTATTAGAGAATGTCAGAGTATATGTGTTAGAAATGTGGTCAGAAAATCATACCTCGTGGGGTGTCAGAACACCCCTTTTTATAAGTGAGCCCAATACTAGGTTTTCCTAATATTTCGCTCATATCTGTTAGTGGGCCGAAGTGGGCCCCTGTCTGGCAAGGGTTCGCGGTAATCATGTTCTTGCGGATGTGGGTTCCCTTCCGCGGATGTTTCTTGGTCTGCGGAAGGTCTGTCACGTCTGGCGTATCTCTTCCGGGTCGTACCAGCACGAGACTGGGCTTAATCTTGGCCCATCATATTTTTGTTTGCTTTAGTTGGGCTTGGAGCCTATTATGAAAATACAGTTTAGGCCCAGAGGCCTGGTAAACCTATTATACGTCATCAAGTCCCCCCAGTCTAGTATGTCTATTGCGTGTGACTTTGTTGCGTGCGGTAGGTATTACTAGACTCAGGTTCCGGTATTCTTCACCTTCCGTGACTTCTTGTGCTTCCGTGACGCTTCTATATTCTGGTAGGTGAGGTGTAGTTGACGTGGTCTCTTCGTGTCCTTTCATATTCTGACTGATTTGACCCTTTGGTCTATTTGCCCTTTTGTTATCATTATTTTTACTTTTGATCATAACCGTTAACTCCAAGATCGTTTCCACGTGTAATGATCTGAAGAAATCACGCATTTACTATACCGAGAGTATAAATACTCAATTGATTTTCACTGTTTTCCTTTTTCATCTTTCCCAACTATAGTCGCCATTGTTAAAAATTCTTTAAGCTTTTTAACTGTACCCCTTTTGTCTTTCTTCGAAGAACCTTAGGCTTCCAGGTTAGGCCCTAATCCTTGCTTTCTTTTATCATGAGCAGTATTACGGATATAAAGTCTGTTCTTAGTCAGAAGAATCTTGATATTTTTTGTAAAAACTTCCATATACCTAATGAAGTACATCCACAATTGCCTAGCCCCAATCAAACAATACACGAAATGCCTACCGGCAAAATAGGGGTATACACTAGGTTTTTTGAGTTCGCCAACTTTAGATTGCCTCTTTCCACTTTCCTTGTTGATATTCTCAAATATTACCGCATCCATATATCCCAGCTATCCGTTATTGCGGTCGCTAAAGTGTCTCACTTTGAGATCCTGTGTTGTGTTCATGACTGTGAGCCAACGGTAGGGTCGTTCCGTTGTTTATATGTGAACTCCAAAAATAAAGGCTGAATGTCTTTTAGTAGGCGTCCAGGTAGTGATGCCGCTTGTTATTCAAAACCTCTAGATTCTTTAAAGACTGGAACGGCCATTTCTTTTGGGTTGATGCCTTTGCTTGTCCCGCTATCTTTCCATGGCATACAAGTAAAAGTGTGTCGAAGGACCCTTTTCCCAAGTTTACTGAATTTAACGCAGAGCATTATGCTTCTCTTGTTGCGTATCCGGCTTCGTTCCATAAGTATCCGGAACCATTCCTTTGCTTAGTGGGGTTGAGTCGCTATTATACGTTGGATGTGAATACTTATCCTGAGTTTCTATATGAGAATGGCGAGGGTGGGTGTTTTATTGTTATGCCTTATTTATGTTCTGCCCTCTTATTATGCCTTCTGACCGTTTATTATTATTATTTTTTTTTTTGCAGAGATGAATTTGCTCTCTTTTATTCGAACTGCCGACCCCTCAAAGGTGAGAATAGGCGAGAGGCAACGTGGTGAGGATGAACCACAACTGCTGGACACCACCGTTGGACGTGTTGTCCCGTTGCTACCAGTTGCCCCTGCTCGTGCTGACAGCGAGTTGGAAGCCAGTGTGGACAGGTTGTTTGATGAGGGCGGCAGTGGTACCCATGTGGATCAAGGAGATTCCGCTGGTGGTGTTGGTGAGCAAGGTGCTGACATCCAGCTGGTTACTGAGACCGCTGATATTGTTGCTGAAGATGTGATTCCGTTGCAGCCAAGGCGTCATAAGAAAAGGAAAACCATTGTTGCGGATGCTGGTGAACCTTTCGTAGGTGGGAAGTCCATGTCTGCGGTTCAGCGATTACTTGCTGGAGCCGTGCAGAACGCTGAGGTCAGGGGTGAGCCTGTTCCTACTTTGCCTTTTGTCACATCCTCTGTGTCCGCCACGCCGGAGCGTGAGGGTGAAGACCATACGGACTCTGTGGCTAACCTTCAGACTTTTGGCCCTCCTCCAAGGTTCGTTATTTCCTCGGACTCTTCTCATCATTCCGGTGCTAATTTTTCGGAGGCTGAAGTTGACTCTGTTGTCAGGTCTTCCGCTCCAGTCATTACAACTATTACTACCGTGACCACAACGGTTGATGCTGCTACAGCTGTTAAGGAAGCACCTACTAGACCTTCTTTGTTTGGTGCTGGTTCGTCCTCAGCTGGCGGGACTGACCCTACTCCTGGTGGCTTTTCAGATGTTTCTGGCAGTGATTTTCTCATTGGTGATATCCGCACCGTTGTTGATCCTGACTTTGATCTTCAAAAGGTTTATGTTCCGCACTGGAGCGTTACTAATGGGTCTCGCCTTGATGAGGGTCGCGTCTGTCGCGAAATGTTGGACGAGTTTGCTCCTCCAAATTTTTTTGCATCTATTCGCGGAATGGAACACGACCAGCTTTTTACCGAGTTTAACGTTGGAGCTGCCCGCCAAGTTGCTTTGAGTGCGGAAGTGAGAATGCGTGCTGAATATAATATCAAAGAGAAAAGGAAACTTAGGTCTGTTGTTGATGAACAAACGGAACTGCTTAAGGTTAGGGATGGAGAGATTGAAAATCTTAAAGCACAGTTGTTATTGAAAGAGGCGGAAGCCGCGGAGGCTATTCGTCTTCGTGCTGAAGCCTCTAAGTTTGAGGCTATTGAGAAATCCCTACAAGATGAAGTGAAAGTTTTGAGAGATCATAACACCGCCCTAGAGAAGGAGAAAAGTGAGCTAAATGTGAAAGCGGCCGATCTTGCGGCTTCAGTAAAGGTTAGGGAGCAGGAAGTTGCTGATTTAGATGCCCAGGTTACTGCTGTTAAATCGCAGAGTGACAATCTTGCGAGTCGGGTACGTATCTTTACACTTAAGTTTTCTTTTCTTTTATTTCTCTGTTTTCTTATCTTTATGCTTCCGCATAATTGTAGGTGCATGAGCTGGAGACATCCTCTGCTGGACTTCAGGAAAAGGTCACAACGTATGAGAACTGTATGGGTAAGCTTGAGGAATTCCAGGATGAGCAGATAAGAGTTATGAATGATAAATTCAAGAAGTTATATGTTAATTTTGTTGAAATGGCTCTTCATTTGGAGGAGAAGTTCTATCCTCACCTTCTGACTACCATCGCTGGCCGTAGGTGGCTTCTTACCTATGGTATGAAGCTTGCTATTGTTAAGTGTCTACATTCGCCAGAGTATCTGTCTTCCCTTGGAGCGGCTATTAGCATGGCTATTGATAAAGGCATGCAAGATGGGCTAGCCGATGGAATTACTCATGGTCAGGAAGGTAGGGTCTTAACAGACGTTGTTGCGTTCAATCCTTCCGCGGAAAGCGATTACATTTCTGCTTTGCAAGAGCTTCAGGATGTGAACTTCTTCTTGCTAGCTAAGCTGAAGTCCAATAAGGATGCGAGCACCGAGACTTTAATCAACATTCTTCGTCTGAAAGAACCTCTTACTGAAAGACTTGGTTTAAATGAGTCGCAACCTCATGCTGACCAACTGTTGGTCCCTATTCATCATTCACCGGACCGAACTGTTGTTGGTGTCACCTCCCTGTTATTTTCCCTGGATGTTTCCTGTAACCGAGTTCAAAAAATCAGGGACAATATTGCTAATCATAGGTCAGCCCTTCGTGACATGCTTATTCCTTTAGTTGAGCCTTTATCTTCCGCTGCTTTGGAAGGTACGGAAGGTACTTCCGGTATTGCTCCCGAGACTACCACGGCCTTATCCGTTACTTTTGCTTTCATAAGCTACATTCATCCTATTTCCACAGATGACTATGATGTTATGCATGCAGATGGTCAGGAAGGTGGAGGTGCAGATGCTAATCCTTTTCCTAATGTTGATGACGCGGAGCTGAATATTAAGTGATTTGTTAGTATATCTGGTCATGATCACATGTGACCTTTCTGTTACGTCCTTTTCTGTGTAAAGAATATTTCTAAGTGTTTTTATCCGTTACATGCCACGGTCATGTATGACCTTTTTGGATGCGGTTAAATGTACTTATACAACTTGAATGTTTAACTTTGAATTATGATCTTGCTATCGTTTAATATCGTGATTATAAGATAGTCTTACTTTGAATATTTGTGGGTTGTTCTCCCTATATTGCTTACGTATATTTGAGTTAATTGTTAGGTTTACTCATCTTTTTGTTATACGGAATAACATTTATTGGGTCATGCCCTGTTGTGTGCGCGTCTTAATCACAAATATAGTAACTTTGCATAGTAAATAACAACAGTTTAAAGTAAAATTTATAAAGGTAGCTAAGCTTCACTTTTTATTAATTTTTCAAAAAAAACATTACAATGCATGAATAAGATAGATTATAGTGCATTACCCCCACCGCGGAGTTCGCATGGGTGGATTGCTTACATTTTGTAAACGTAACACTTCTTGAGGTTGCTGATGTTCCAAGTCCGCGGAAGCTGGTTTCCGTCACGGTCTCTTAACTTGTATGCCCCCTTTCCAAGTGCTTCCGTAACCTCATATGGTCCTTCCCACTTGGGACCTAATTTCCCTGTATCTTCCGCACGGCTTGCCTTGTTGTTGCGGTACACGAGATCTCCTGGCTTAAAACTCATGCTTCTGACTTTGGAGTTGTAATACTTTTCCATTTTTGCTTTGCTCTTCGCTTCACGTATGGCTGCTTGCTCTCTCCGTTCTTCCAACAGGTCGAGGTTAATTTCCAGTCTACTTCTGTTGTCCTTAGTGTGGGCATGCCGATTTCCGCTGGGATGACGGATTCGGTTCCGTATGTTAATGAGAATGGAGTGTCTCCGTTGCTAGACTTTATCATAGTGCTGTGTGCCCATGGAACATGAGGAAGTTCTTCCATCCAGTTTTTGCTCCTTTCGTCCAATCTTGCTTTTATCCCTTCTCCAAGACTACGGTTTGCTCTTTCTACCAGGCCATTAGTTTGCGGATGTTTAACAGAAGCAAAGTGTTGTTGGATGCATAGTTTCTCACACCAATCCTTAAACGGATTGTCCTGGAATTGCTTTCCATTATCCGAGATGATTTCTCCTGGAAGTCCGAATCTACAAACAATGTTGTCCCATACGAATTTTTTGATCTGGTTGCCAGTAATGGTTGCAACCGGTTTTGCTTCAATCTACTTCGTGATAGGCTTGTGGACTTGGCAGTCTTAGCATGCTCTTATTAGCGTTCTTGCGTCCTCGTGCATGGTTGGCCAATAGTAACCAATCCGCAGGGCTTTTGCCATGACAGATCGTGTGCCTGCGTGCATGCTGCAAGATCCCTCATGTATCTCTCTTAGGACATAGTTAGCTTGAAGTGGTCCTACGCACCTTAGCCATGGTCCAAGAAAAGATTTTTTGTAGAGCGTCCCATTTATTATGGAGAACCGCCATGATTTGCGCTTCACTGCTCTTGCTTTTTTCGCCTCTGCTGGCAGTGTTCCGTCCGTGAGGTACTTGAAAATAGGAGTCATCCATGTGTCTCCTTCTTCTTCTACTACTGCCAATACTTCCGTTGCACTTATAGATTTTTCCTTTAGTTCATCTACCAGCACTTGTTTACTCAAGTGTGCAAAACTTATTGATGCTATCTTGCTTAGCGCATCTGCCCTTTTGTTTTCACTTCTAGGAATTTGTTTGATTGAGAACGCTTTGAATCTATTGGTGAGTGTTTTTACTTTCTCCAGATATCGAATCATGTCGGTTTCTTTTGCGACATATGTTTCGTTCACTTGGTTGGCCACCAATCGTGAATCAACATTTGCTTGGAGGTTTTTTACGCCCATTTGTTCTGCTATTTTTAACCTGGCAATCAAAGCTTCATATTCCGCTTCGTTGTTTGTGGCATCAAATCTAAATCTTAGAGCGTAGGTGAATTACATCCCTTCTGGATTGGTGATTATCAGTCCCGCCCTAGAACCGTCTGTGCAAGAGGATTCGTCCGTAAACAAAATCCATGGTTCGGGGAGGTCTTCTGCTTTTTCCATCAGAGTATCCGGAGAGTCCTCTTCTGGTCATTCGACTATAAAGTCTGCCAATATTTGCCCTTTAACTGATACTCTAGGTCTGTAATGTATTGCGTATTCTCCCAACTCAATGATCTATTTCTGTAGCCTCCCTGCTACTTTTGGTCTTGACAACACCTGTTGTATCGGCTGGTCC